>CM074440.1:7922877-8097877 GCA_037101425.1 Elopichthys bambusa | reverse complement strand
CTTCTTATTTTGTTAAAATCATTAACATTTTTGCAGATTCTGCAAGGGGTATGTAAACTTTTGAGCTCAACTGTATGTCAAAATGCCCATCGTGTGGAGTGTTCATAAACACAGCCGGTTAAGTCTCAAGTAAAAGTAAGTGTTGAGTGTTAACCTGGATGTGTATCAGTATAAGAGATCCGTGTGTTTGGTCTTAGAGTGACAGCCGCCTAATATATCAACCTGCTGCTCTGTGTCATTAATGTAAGTCCAACAAAAGAGAAAATAACTTACTGCTCTTGACTGAATAACTTTTATTTATTTATTTATGCTTTAATAAGAATACATTTATATTTAATTTATACAGTGAAGACTATGCAAAATTTTAATTGAAAACCTGAAAAACTTAATTTGTTGAATTCATATTTTTGTTGTATTGTATTTGTCCTTTTGTTTGTAATTAGCTTCTTTTTCTTATTTTTAATAACAGAAATTAGATCAAATAATATATATCGTTTTCGTGAAATAAAATTTCTCATATTGTGAAATAAGAATTTGGTCATATCGCCCACCCCTAATAGGAATAATGCAAATCATCTAAAAGCACAAATATCAACAACAACAATCTAAACACCTGATCTGGCTCTTTAAAATGCATGTGTTCTCCATAATTTGATCATCATTTCATTAATTACTGCCATGATCACTACATAACATCACACATAAACATCTATTATAAACAAAATTATGTCTATTGCCTGTTTGTTCCAGGCAAATAGTTATGAGTTTTGTGAATAAAGAGTAATATATAATGAGCTTAATAAACATAGAAAAGAGGTGTGTTTGCAATGAAACTAAACAACTGATGATTCAGCATTATTTCAGTGCATTTAGTACCTGGAAAAACTGGATTTAGGTTTTTGCACTGAAATGCAGCTGTTCAGTGAAGTAAAGAAACAATGCTACAAACCACAAACACACATTACCGCATGGCTGAAATACAGCTTGCACAAGTAACTCTCAACCGAATATGTTGATTTAGTAAGTGTGGGATTTAGCATTATTGTGGGTATCTGCAGGTCCGAGAGGTAGTGGGCATGCAGAAAGGTCTTTACAATTAGTTGCGAAAGTTGCCTGGGTATGTGGTAGGACTAGGGGTTAGTTTCTGTTGTAGCATTGCGTACCTTTCGGCACGCCCATTACTCCGACCTGCAGCTATCCCTGACTGATTTACTACAATTCTTTTGCCATCAAAAGGAAATGCTATAAATCCAATAGCGACAGACAATCTTCCAAACACTACATCTTCTGTCTGTTGGAGCAACTAGCTGGCAGCAAGTTGGGCATATTTCCTTGTCACTGGTGGTCTATTGTGCTGCGTGTCAATGTGGTACCCGTGGACCACACAGCCAGCTAAATAGCAGCTGAGCTTAGCTTCAAGTGAGCAGTGATTCAAAACTGAATCCGATATGAGCAGATAAGCAAAGCACAGAGAGTTTGGCCGAGCTGAGTGGAACAGCTGGGCTGGTGTTCAGTAGAGACTGGATCGGGACATCTGGTGTGATTATGATGATTTATCCAGTTCTGAGCAGCTTTAACCTCACTGTGACTCAATCACACTCATTGTGTTCCATTATAAGGTTCAACGTGCAACATTTTGATGTGGGTTTCTGCATGTGGTGATGCTTTTAGAGATAAACATCTGACAGTAATCAAACAACTGGAGTGAAATCCTTGTACTTCACCCAGAGCTGAAGGACAAAGACATATTTAGAACATGATTAACAGTTGAAACAAGGACAGAGAGAGACAGAGAAGGTTCATGCAAAAAGACAACTGTACGGTTTTTAGTCTATGCTCAAACTTTTTATGTACCAGACAGCTATGTGCAACCAAACCAAAACCTTAAGACTTGATATTTTAAAAACTACATAAAAATAAATGGGAGAAATAATACTCAATATGGCGCTCTAGGAATTTAAGTCCCGCCTTTCAGTTAAGCCAATCAGCTTGCTAAAATAGACTAGTTTACTAGCATGCACATTAACTGGACCCAGCAGCAAATTATATTACTGTATTATATAATACTGACAAAGAGTTTTGGAGATCTCAGTCTTTCCCCATTCAATTACATACCAAGTTGTACATTAATAACCATTAGTTACAAAGAAAATGCCCAGAAGCATTCCCAAGATCGCCACCATGAGGAATGACTTGCCTTAGAGGGACTTTGGTCTTACCCTGCACCCTTCATCCCTGCCTCAAGCCTAAGATTTGAAAAGTGACAAGACACTTGCTTTTGCTTTTCCTTTCCCTCTTTCTCCTCTATTCTTGTGGTTCTCCTCCATCCACTTTAAAGAAAAGTTGCCATGTTGGCAGTTTGACTCATCATTTACCCAGTGATGGAGGAAGTATTTCCAGTAACTTTTTCCAGCGTTTAGTTTGAATTCCTGAATGATTTTCTCATCAACCACAGGATTTTATCATTCAGTCCTACAGGAAGGTCAACAAGTATTACAAAGTGACATCAGTGATCAATCAGGAAATTTCAAACATTTGATTTTTACTTTTGTGATCAGTTACAATGGTATTTTGGGCAGCAACTGTACATGGTGACTTTCAGTTTAGTGCAGCATCAGTGCTCAAAACTCACACACACAAGACACATTCTTGAATTCGTCTAGACGGACCGAAAGGAATTACATGAAGCAAAGCATTAGGGTCTTGAAATGCATTTTTAAAAGTTTAACTATTTTTAGCAGAATAAATATCTGATATACTACCGTAATATATTAGTGTGATGCCAAAGTTGAATTTACATAGCCATTACTTCAGTCTTTGCTGTCACATGATCCTTAGTGCAGACCACAATCTCTACATTTATTTGTGTACAAGCACAAATCATGTAAATTTTTATAAATAACTATTTTGATGTTGGTAGAACAGTGGGGAGAGAAAGAAAAAATAAAACTTAAAAAGAGAAAAATAAGTTGTTTTAGTGTTGCATCTCTTAACACTTGCATCATCCATTCCTCTATTTAATAAATCCCATAAAAAAAGCTAATAAACATCCTCCTAATTTTCTAGTTAACATTCCTCCACTATAATGTCTTTAAATAAGTCTACAGCACATGATTTCACCTTCTTCCACCGTGGGGAAAGCACAGGACAGATTTCTGATTAAGTTTAATGTACTGAGCTAATCATTAGCAGCGGTTCAGGGGCTTTAAGAAGCTTTGTTTCGTCTCATTGTTGAATCTGGGGAATATTCTGCCTCATTAGGCACAAGTCTATGCCTTAAGGTGCTTCACAAAGGAGAGAAAGTGTAATTGTGTTTTCGTGTGTGTGATGTATTGTAAATCTGTTTAATTAATGAACTCCCTCTAAATGGTCCCAGTGTCAGGATGTTGTAACTGGTCCACTGCCCCTTCTATCCCAAGGGTTAGCTCGCTCCATCTTTGCTTGTTCCCAAACTCATCTTCCTTCTATTTCCACTCGTGTGTGACCAGAGATCAGCAGCTTTGGGACCTGAGTGTTCATCAAACCGAGATCTGTTTATTAGCATGTCCTATGAATGAGGAGTGAAGGGAAGGCATCATGGGAAGGAATATAAAAGGAAGCGCTCACAAGGACTTAATTGAGTCAGTGCGTCATGTGTTTTCTGACCAGCTGCTGCTAGTAAACTCTGGCTAGCGCTACACTGTCTCTATGCTAACATAATGAAAGTGAATAATACTTTATTGAAGTATTATGAGTAAAGAAAAAAATATTTTATAATAGAACTTTCAACTACGCATACATTTTAGTGCTGGGCAGTATGACAATATATACTGAGAGAAAGAAGAAATGTGAAAAAAATAAATAAAAAATAAATAAATAAATAATTCCGTATTATTATCGTTCCATTTAGAAAAAAAAAAATAACGGTTAATAATTTTTTACTTTTTTTTTTTTTGCGTGTACCCTACTTATTATTATTATTATTATTATGTACAGCATTTTATTTAAAAAACAATTACCTACAATTACCTTTTATAACAAGATTCTGTCCAAATTTGTAGGCTAAACATATGAAATGAAAGGAAAAACTATCAACGGTTTATAAAGTATTTTTTTTCCAAGATATTTTAAAATGTTTGCTGCATGGTTTAAAATACAGACGCTATTCCTGAGAGGAAAAATTTTATTATTACATTCAGAAATAATGTAATTTATCCGTAAATAAAATAAAATGGTTTACAAATAGCCTATCATATAGCTTTGTTTATAATGTTTGTAAACATCCATTATGAACAAAACTGACCTTTTATTTTACCACAAAACCTCTAAAGTTAACAGTTGGCCTATTCAGGCCATATGCCTACGTCAAGCCAAATCAAATTTTTGAAAAATTATTAGAAATAAAACTAAATAAGATGCTAAACTAATTAATTTAAAGTGAATCTGAAGCCTACTATCTCATTCGACACTCTCTCCATTTTCGAGACGAATGCTAAACTATTAAGTTTTGTACTTCACTCGCATTATCGACATCATCCTTCACATAACCGCACAGTCATGGTCACGGGTGGTAAACGGTGTTGAGCGGTGTAACGTTTTATATGTTTGGTTGATTGTATTTTATTTTAATTACGTAACAGGCTGCGATATCAAGTAAGCAATGCAAGAATTTATGTGTGCGTGTGAGGCGCCACTGGAATTTTTTTTTCCTTCTAAGACAGTAAACTGTACTCCGTAATTTAATGCAAGGCATAATTCATACATTTACAAAAGACAACAAAAACAAGCAGAATGTCCGTTTCCTTTCCTAGATCTTTGGAGTGCGCCATATTTTGCGTAGCCTATAGGCCTAAATATTCCCTTTTATTTTATATGTGTTATGTAGGCCTATTGTTTTATTCCGTTTTCTCCGTTCACAGAAGCGCTGCATGTGCGTGATGTGACATTGTGTGAACTCATGTTCTACATATCCTGCAATTTTCGCTGGTTTCAAATGCACAACAAGCTGTATATTACTTGACATTCATTTTCACTTAAATGTAGGCCTAATGCTTGACGGTTGGTGACATATATCATCGGAAAAACTAATGCCAGGGCATTGCCATTGTGACTTACCTATCCTATGATGACTTGACTGCTGAGTGCATCAGCGTGGGCATTTCACTCACTTTGGATGCGTCAGAGTCACATTTGCATAGGCTGTACTACTTGAATTCGTGATCGGTTGACTGCCAAATCAAAATATAAAACTGAACGCTAAAATAACATTATTAACCAGTTAATGGCCATTTCAAATTAGCGTTTCTGTTCAGAACGATTCAATTTGATTTTGTTTCCGTTTCTGGTTACGTTCCGGTCAAAATTTCGTTCGTTTCCGGTTTTCGTTTTCGTTCCTTGAACCGGTTCAGAGCCCTGTACTAGATATTGTAAGAATATAATATATAATACATTATAATTGTTTTAAATTATTTATTTATTTATTTTAATTTTATGGCAGAAGTATAAATAGCCAATATTAATATTGTATACCGTTTTATACCGTTATAAAGTATAATATTAAAATTAATGTTAAGTTCTAAATATAAATATTAATTAGCTAAAATTAACATTTAACAGTATTAAATTATTGGTGTTTTTAAACTAACTTACATTGAGTAAGGATGGCAAAGGTAATGTAAATATAAAGGAAATTAGCATATATGATAGTTTTAACAAGTAGGTTTTTTATCCACTGGTGCTTTTGCAGTATAAACACCTTAAGAAAAAAGTGTGTGAGAGATTAAGGTAGGGATGTATAGTCATCTGGGAACTTAAAGTGCCACCTGATTTCACAGAAACAACAGCAGTACAAATGAAAACAGAACCGCCAAATGTGGCCAATCCACGTGCAGTCCTGCTCAGGAGTTACACAACAGACTCGCGCCAACACCGACAAGGCCATATGGGTTGTACGCAGCTGTGGTGAGAACACAAACAAGCATTCAAATATATCCCACCACAAGCCGACCTGAAAACAGACACAATCTCTCTTGCACAAAAGTCCAGTTATGACAGAAATGCCCACTCTGACCCCGAGTACTGCGATCTGTTCTCATCAGAAGTGCAGCCACATGTGAAATTCATCATGTAACAACTCGATGAGCATGTGTAAGCATTAGTAATGTGCATTTACACTGCAACATGTTCATCCTTGTGGGATTAAAAGTACTATTTGCTGACTCCTGTGCTAGGTCAGGGTATAATTCTTCAGTAAAGTCACATAATTTAGATAAATGTATTGTTTGCAGTGCCTATCAGTCATAAATATATGTTCATATACACCAAAATTATTATTTAATAATTATTGATTGATATTAATTATTCATTTTTTAAATTTGAATTAAAATACTATTTTCTCTAAATAAATTAAAAATAAAACACTGGAAACTAAAATCAATCAAAGTGAATTTAGCTATCACAATATTATAATGTACAGTGTGAAAAACAGATATCAATTTTAAGATTTGCTAAAGATTATAATAAACTGTGCAACTAAATTTGTAATGTTTGTAAAGACTGACTTTAAGCAAGCATTAGATGATGGCTGAAAAGTATTCTAAAATAGTATGTTCTTTTAAAATGGTATAAAAATAAGGGAAATCAGCATGCATAATAAAATATCCAATATCAATAAGTATATAGTCAATATCGACTGATAGCAATTCAATAAAAAAATCCATGTGACAAAAACTAGCAGACATACAGTAATCATTTAAAATCAATAATTTTTCTCTTCTGGAAAAATAGACCAAACAACTTGAGGTGAATCATGACATTACAAACGGATTTAAAAAAAAAAAAAAAGTATTGTCAAAACACTTGAGAGGTCTTTAAGGTTTCTGGCATTAGTTTCTGTAGACGTAGCATTTAGGTAATTCTATTTTGGTCTTTTCAATCAGAGAACCTCAAGGTTGCACATTTCCTTCCAGAAACATACCTCATTAATCAAAAGTACAGTTTCCAAAAAGGAAAAAAGAAAATGTAAGCAAGAGAGAGAAAGACAGAAATTTGGGGTGAGTCAGTGAATTCTATGGCCATTTCAGAGGCTGAAATGCAAAGACACACATAGACGCAGAAACAAAAATGTATGAAACAAACAAAAAAGAAAGATTACATTTGCAATGGCTCCCCTATACGGTTGCAACACAACATATGACTAAACTGGGTCCAAACTGGAGTCAGGAGTCTTGATCCCCACAGCTCGTGAATCACGTCATCTCATTCATCGACCGCACGTCACCGCCAGCACCCACATACTACTGTGTGGCCAGAGAGTTAGACTAGCATTACCTAAACGCAAGCATTTGACAAAGAACTGCCTCTCATATTCCTAAATTACAGCCTCTTCTACTTACCAAGCCAGTCTGTGGCCTTCTATCTAATTGACTTCATGATAAATGAGCCCGTCCAACCACAAGCAAAACATTTCCAGGAGTTGTAAGAGCATGTTTCACCCTCTTTATGGTTGCCAAACATTTCTAAAGGACTTCAGTGGTCCTCCTAAGCCATTCTATGAAAATATATGACCTGGTGGATTATACATTCTGAAGAGAGACTTTGCCACAATGGAATAAGTGAAACAATTCGCACACCAACCTGTGGCTTTAAACATGACACAGTCCAAACATCAGCCAACATTTGGGACATGTACGTAGATTCCAGAAACCTGGTATACAGGCAAGACTGATTATTTATTTTCTTTTCTTCAATCAAATCTCTATCTGAAAGGCTGGTGATTTGGAGGCCAGTCGCCCACCTTGTCATCTGATTACCCTCAGCTTCGTTAGGGCTTCCTGGAGAAAAGACTCATCCGAAGGTCACACATGAAAGAGCTGTTTGATCACAGAGCAGTCTGCTCATTCCTACTACAGATGCGTACAAAAATGTTGACCTACGTTCCAAGGACCGTGCAAACTGTTCCCAAAACAGAAGAGATAGAGATAGTCAGAACATGCTAGATGTTATGGTCTTTGAAAGTGCTGACAATGATTCTTGAAGAATGGCTGGATTGCCTCCAAAACAATCTCTCTTCCATGAAGTACTTATCTATTTGAGGTAGTCTACAGTACACTGATATTTTGTAATAATGGTGCGTTCACGCCATATTGGAATTACAGTAGTCTCTAGACGACAACACATAATGTTATATTTTGAGCTGTTCATGTTCTCGGATTGGGAATTATCATTTCTAGCACCACTATCAATGCCTGAATGAATGTGCAGCGGTCAGGTGGTACAGTGGTCACAAGGTATAAGTAGGAACTCTCAGAAAACTCTTTACAAGTTGAAATCACGTAATTGCGGTAATCACGACATGGCATGAACACACCCTAAACCTCATTAATTGTCAACCATATTGTCAAATGCAACTTGGTAACATTTTCACTTTCTCCATCATAAAATAGGCATTTAAATATAAATGATAATGACAATTTAAGTGATATGAATGCATGTACAAAACATTAAATAATCTTGGCATACTGGTACATCTGGCAAATCAAACAACTTTGTGTCAACAAAAATGTTCGCAACTGTGAGATGAAAAAAAAAATCAACTTAAAACTGCATTTGCAACTCATTTTACTTCTGAAATGTCCAATGAAAAAGAATATTCAACAATGGGGGTAAAACTGTAGAGCAGATCTTGATTTTATCCATTGAGAATGGATTTTCCTGTGTAAAGTGGGCATTTCATAGTAAAGTGGAGGCTCAACTGAATGTAAGTTTTCCAAAACAATCTATAAAAATCTATTAGGCTATTGCTTAACATTATCTAAAACGCTGTAAGAGACGCTACAGTTAAACAGGCAAAAAGAAAAAAGAATCTAAAAGGATCTTGGACCTTAAAAGCATTTGACAGCCAGGTTTGGGTGGAGAATACCTGCTGACTACCAACAAAACTATGCTCTGAAAATAAACCACTCACGGACAGTTTCCAATCTGCCAAAACAGAGTTGTTATGGATGGACTATGCAAGACTTATCAGATTAAAATTCTTACAAAAAGAGCTGACATACATTAGAAGCAAAGCAACAGTCCCATCAAGATTGCTGTTATACTTTCCACCACAGACTAAAACACCTTCCATTTGGCTTTGATCAGAAAGGTCACAACCTACACTGGATTTTTTTGAACACGTCAAAGTAATCAAAGCCCTAACATTCATTCGAGGTAACCACTTGCGAAATAAAAATTTGATTTTGGTGTTAAGACATGAAAGTCAAAGCTCAGACACTTACAGATTATAGTTTCATCCTTAATTTTCGACATTAAAAACATCACACCAGAAACATGGGCCTTCAGAGAGGAATGTGGATAAATCTGCTGAGGAAAGGTACAAGTCTGAAAAGAACGAATCTTGGTCCCTCTTTTTTCTTTAACACGCATACTTTTTACCTTAAGAATGTGGCCAAACATGTGGTTCTCATTTTCAAAGCTTAGTAAAAGTGATAATGTTTAAAAATATTAGAGTGATGGATTTCAATCGCATTAAAAATAAAACAGGAAATTTAAGGGGAATTAAACGAGAGGGAAAAGTAAGGACGAGCATTTGTCATATTAACAAAGCTAACAAATCAAATGGCTCGTAACCAGTTTACATGAAGTGATAACTGAAGAAATGTTTATGGAAATAGCACATTATCTGGAAGGTTAAGCACATTTTAAGATCTACAATAGCAGATTCTGATTTTTTTCATGGTATTAGAGAAAATTCCAATCCATGGTGCTGTTTCCTGTGCTTTTCGGCTCGGACTTAGATCCAGAGCAGACATAGAGCCGGAAGACAGCTGGAAGAGGATTTACATTTTTTCTGGCTACAAATCAAGAAATTTTTCCAGCAGTATCACATATTTTGGTAGCAAGCTTTTCATAATGTTCACCTGATAAAGTAAACGTCTCATCTGAAACAAGACTACTAACACTTTTTTATTTTCAGGCAACATCAAGTGAAAGTTTAACTCTAATCATGACAGGATAGCTTATAACAATATTGACATTATAGAAACACATGAACACACATTCATCTTGCTAGACAATTTTGTCGTATCTCCTCTCACACGGTTTCATAAAAAAGGGATTTTGCCTTAATTTCTTCTATTGATGTTTATGGTGTTCATGGATTAGTTCCACTCAGTCTCATTCTGCATTTAAAGTGGGCATCTCTCAATCTGGATTAGAGAGATTTTTTCCTCTCCTGTTCTTTCCTTAAAATCGTATTCCTGCTAATAACCTGCTTGGAAGAAAGCTGACCATAGGATGTCATAAAAAAATATGTTAGGTCCCTACTTTAGTGAAAGACTATAGGAATTTTCAACCTGTTTTATCATCTACCACACGGAAATTCTAAGAAAGAAAAAAAAAAAGGAAACAGAAGAGTAAGAAAACGTGATATAAAGACTAAAAAGCAAAAGAAAGAAAACGAGCAAAAAGCCAAAACAAGAGAGAAAAGGAAAAGAAAGTGCAAAGAAAGAAATAAAGAGAACAAGTGAAAGAAAGAGAAATAGCTAAAGAACGGAGTGAAAGAAAGAGCGAGCGAAAGAGCAAAAAAAAGAAAGAAAAGCGAGCGAAAGAAAGACTGAAAGAGAGTGAGCGAGCAAGCGAAAGAGTGAAAGAAAGAGCAAGCAAGCGAAAGAGTGAAAGAAAGAGCGAGCGAAAGAAAGAAAGAGCTAAAAAAAGAAAGTGAGCAAAAGAAAGAGCAAGCAAAAGAAAGAACGAAAGAAAGAAAGAGCGAAAGAGGGAAAGAGAGAACGAGCGAAAGACAGCGAGTGAGTAAAAGAGCGAAAGAGAGCGAGCAAAAGAAAGAAAAAAGAAAGAAAGGGATATTGAGGATAAAAAGAGTGGAGAGGAGGTGAGAGGGACAGTGCAAGAGAAAGAGGGGAAGAAAAGGACAGTGGTGCGGAGAGAGTGTGAGGTGAGGGGAGAGAGTCTACAAAGGAGCGCTTGTCAAGCTGCCCGGCGTGTGAGAAACCTGATGCCCTGCTGCAGATGTGGCCAGGTTTATTTAACACCACCTACCTAGTCCAACAGAACCCATTATATTCATTCTCATACTACTCCACCCTAAACTGCCTCTCCTACAGCCACTGAACCCACCATGGCGATCAACTGCCATTCTATCCATCCATCTGTTTCATGTCTGACCTAACGTTTCTTCGACATATCCAAGGTCTGACCCTCCATATGACTCCCATCACACTGCCGAACTCCATCGCAAAGGCCCGTCTGCAGGGTGAAGCCAGACAGCTTTGCCCCAAGACTTTGACCGAAGCCTCTGTTGTTTGCCTCTCTTTGACCCTCAAAAACCAGTCACAATGTGTCCAGAAGTTCTCCTGTGCTTTATTCAGTTCCACATCGCTCTGAGGTGCTGCCAACTCAAACACTGCAATGATTGTTTTCACACAGTAAGAGTAACAGACGAGGTTGATGACAAATGGAAAAGAATGAATAAAAGAGAAATTATTTGGCTGGATTTGTTGGAAAACTAATAAATTAAAACTTGCCTGCGGTCAGGTGAAAGTTTAAACTGTGGTCCACAATGACTCATTGTCTGAAATGGTCTTGGAGGACAGTACTGCACTTGGGTTGCACATGTTTTAATTTCCAGAACAATCCAAAACAGTTAAAATAACCAGTTCACATGGAACATGCACTCTGTCACCAGACTGTATATCTCAATTAAGCACAGTGTCTGCTATGTTATACAAAACTGAAACTGGCTTGAACCAACTTCAAATGAAAAATTTCAACCACCTTATAAGCCACAAGTAAGTATCAAAACACACTCTATGCACTATGACTCACACCTGTAAGTAAATGCGGTTGTCAATCCCAAAAACTGACAGTGTGAACGTGGCCATTGAGAATCACAATTGTTTTGTTGTTTCAAACAGAGATCACGATTCTCCCAACTAAACAAAAAACATGTAATTTACTAGAAGTTCTGACAAAATGTTATTTTGCTGCAGTCTACTTAAAATGTTTGTCGTTGCCAATAGCCTCGTGGGCAGCTCACCAACATGGAGGCCCCGAGTTAGAGTCACGGCTAACAATAGAACACACATCAAGAATATACAACAGGACCATTAACTTGCCCAAGCATCCGATTTCTTGCCTAGTTTCTGGCTAAAACCTGGTCAAAATTCTGAGACTTAAAATTAAATTATATAATTCAAAAGTAATTAAATCTTTTGCTACCTTAACCTTGATAATTGGTCTTGACGTTAGATGCTCAACTGGTAGACCTCGGTAACCATCTTGAGGGTGAATCCCTCTTCTTAAGCAAAAGTTTGAACAGCTATTGAAGATGGAGAACTTTAATGTATATTTGTAAAACACATAAAAGTAGGCTACCTACTGATACAATAGAAGAATATATTGGACTTCTACCCAGTACCTACTTTGTTGCAATACTCAAAACAAATGTATCTGTTGCTAAACTGAAAGACGTAGGAAGTCTACAATTAAATGTATAAAATACGTGTGAAATGAGTACATCTCTTTCAGTGGAACAGGGATGCACACAGTAGGTCCACAAGGACAATAACATGACTTAGGAATAGCGTTTTCTACTTGCGCTCATTTGCATGAGAAGGGTGCACAGCAGTTGCTGGTTCCACTTTGTTTGGTGTGTGAAAGACCGCTTTCTTAAAAGACTCTTGAAAAGAAAGCTTGTCAAGCTAGAAACTAAGGAATTCTATACAATCCCATGTTGTCTGGATTTAAAAAAGAGTTTGATTAGTGAGGCCTGTTAATACAAAGATCTAAACCATCAAATTCAGACCAGCCATGTGTCAATTGTACCCAAAGAGAAGACTCAAATTTACCAATATTGACCTCACTTGTCCATAAGCTGAGACATTAGGCCAGGAACACCACAAAAAAGACAAGAGATCTAGTATGTTAGGATGGTTTTTGAGGTCAAGACAACTCCTGAATCTCATCTGCAGTGAAATATTAGAAAAAGAATTTCACAGGCTACAACATCCATAGAGTTTTCTTGGCCCCAAAACATACTCTGCAAGTAAGTGTGTTTTTAGCTATGCCAGTTCAGCTTCACACAATGTGCCAAAATTCAATTTGTAATGCAAAGCAAACAGATTACATTGCTACATTGTCTTCGATGATCAGTTTACATACCACCTACTGCCATGCTGAAACTACAGTGTGAAACAAATCTTGCTGGGCAAGTTAGATAAACTGTTGACTTGTGTATAGCTAGCTACAGAATGGTAACACACCTGGTTTAATGTCTAGTGGTGCAACATGTTTGCATTGCACTAGCCAAGTATTCAAGTCTGCATATGTTTTTGGCACTGCAATAGTCATGTTGAGCACAGTTAAACCATATCTGTTGGGAGGAGGGACAAAGAAGAGTAGTCTTGTACTTTAGTGAGTTATGACAGGAAATGGGACTTCAATTCTCGGCTTGGGCTGTGACGTGCTTACTTTAATCATGAGCTAGCTGCTGAAATATGGTGAAAACCAAGCCTAAATTACAGAACAGACAATTTACAAGTTCACTGTGGTTGTACGTCCATAAAAAGAGGGAGTGAGCAGAAAATTACCTTTACGTCCAAGTCTTAAAACAGGAAGACTGTGTTCATGTGTACTCATAAAAGTGGATGGATTCATAAATGATCTGACTCCCTAATACCATATTTGGTGAAAATCACAGACGATAAGATGTGTCGACTCAGATACCCAGCCACTAAAAAATTGCAAGTTTCCGTATATGCATAAAATTAAATAATGATTTGTCCATTCCTATTGATTTACTGTTATATACGGAGCCACTAGTTGAAAGCCTAGCAAAAGTCAACAAGTGGCTTTACCGCAGAAAGTGTTCTGTGGTAGCATTCTCTTCTTGGATCCCATTTTGCATTACAGATGGCTGAAACAATCCATAATGCAGACATGTTCTTTTTCAACATCCACCACACTTTCCTGACTTGGACAGGCTACATTTTCTCAGGTCCTGCTGAGGGCACTCAAAGTGGGCTGTAATTAACAGACCTGGGGCCTGGCCTGCATTACTGAGGGCAACTAGAAGGAAACGACTGCCTATTACTTCACAACCGAGGGTCTGTTAATCAGCCTATTAGCGTTTAATTGAGGGTAGTTAATTAGAGAGGCTATGGGGGTGGGTGGCTTGCATGGAGGGTGGGGGGTTAACTGGGTCTGACTGTGAGAGCAGCTGGCTAGGCAACTTGAGACTATTGTTACTGATATGTTTACACAAGCCTGGTGATTGATTGGAAAGACAATTAACCTTAATTATACCTGCCTATTCCCCTCTCCAAAATCTTTTAGAAGCTATAAAATATACTCATGACTTCTATATACAGGGAAAAGGCCTGCTGAACAGAATTCACATCACATTTACAGTAGGCTAAGCCAGAATTAGCAACGCCTTGACAGCCAATATTAAGAAATTCTATATTGGGCTGAAAGGAAAAGTGATAGACTGTTATCAGACACACGGGTTTATCTGCCTTATTTCGGGCCAATTTGAGATTAACAGCATCAGACCATGATAAAGTTTATGTGGCCAGTTAACAGATGTCTTAGAGATTTTTACAATACTACTACTAAAACTAATATTATTGTTGTTGTTATGCAAGTTGCATGTCATTATAAGGACAGGACATGCTCTGCTTGTCCAGCAACATCTAATGGCTTTACTTCTTTCTCTAAAACAAACACACACAATCATACATGCACCACAGGACTGTCCATTTTATCCATACACTGCTATAAAAGAAGCCGAGACCAGAAGCCTATTATATCCTTTTTAAAACTTCCATTTAATGTCCTGTAATAGCTAAGTCAGCCATTCCAGTCAACTGGAAAGCAGCTCACCACTGGGGCTAAATGTCTTGCTTGCCTATACTCCTTGAGTCCTTCCCCCTGCTCACTTCCATCTAGAAAAAAAAAAAAAAAAAGACAGAGGCACAAATCCAATAAAGTCCTTGACAAAAGCTTTCTTCTTGCCATCAAATGCCAAATAACATGTGATACTGCCCACGGTGAACTAACTGCCACCTCTGGACTGCTCTGCTGGACTCAGTCGAGTCAGAAATAACACAAGAGAACCTTGTGACACATTCCAAACTAAAGATGACATGTGCTGTGATATCTTAGTTGTCAGGGTAAGAAAGGTGGAGACTGGAGGTTGCAGGGCAGCCCCATGCTGGGTTGACCTGACTTCATGTCCCTGAGGAAACTAAGAACAGGGTCTCCTGATTCAAGAATGTCCAAGCTAGTCATAAAGTCCAGAGTGGGACAGATTAAGGTTAATGCCCATTTTAGTGGAGGGTATCCTGGATGAGTTACAGTGAGTTACAAATTACAAAATAGATTAACATTGAATCAGTGTAGGAGTTTCTTGAGAACAAGTCCAGTATATTCATTGCAACATTTTTATAATTAAGTATATTTTTCAACAATTCTAATTACTGCATTGCAAAAAAACATTTAGTACTATATGTTTAGTACTATATGTACCATCTCTAATTTAGGTTCATTTTAATAATAATAAAAAAAAAATTAATTAATTAAAAAATGTACTTTAATATACAGAAGTCAACATTCAAAACCTTTCAAGTGGATCAAAACCTTTTATCAAAGTTGTCCTAAAACCTTCTTCTTAGGACACCTTTGATCCACTTCAAATGTTGACTACTGTAGTTAAAATTTTGTATTAACTACACTGTTAATAATCAATAAGGACACTACAAAAAATAAATAAATAAACTCAATAAAACAAAATCAGTGTTTACATTAGGCTCCAGATGCATTATGATAATGAAAACTATGTTGGGATTTTTTGTGTTTTTAAATAGGTCTTAGAATGGTCTTAATTTCTTCATTCACCCAAGTAGCATTTCAGAAAGAATGAAGAAGAATAACAGGTGAATTAAGGACAACCACTCCACCCAAAACAAAACAAAAAAACATCCTAGGGGACCATCAAGCCTACACCATTTGAAGTTTAAATACATTTCCCCTCAAAGAATCTCCCTTTTTACAAAACCAATGGGACATTTTGTACATTTTCTTCCTCTGTCCTTCACAGCTGTCTGATCTACAAGGTTCTTCTTAATCATCAATGGACAAGAATGCTAACAACCTGAGTTCAAAAGGGCTGAGGACTCATCTGCATGCTAGCAATGGGCCCCAGACTCTTAACATATCTATTCAAGCTGCCACTCTTTTCATGTTGCCACTCACCCCTCACACCATTTAACGCCACATCTGACAGCGAGCACACTAAAATAACTGAAAGCACCATTGGGTGTTAAGTGGTGGACTGTGGATAACCTTACAGCTATATGGAGTCAGTAAAAGATAAAGAACCACTGGTGTTACTAAAAGTTGCTGATATTACAGTTACATTCACTTGCATGTTACATATTTGATGCAAAACTAAAACAAGACAATTCAGTGCAAAATCTGGATGATAAAAACAATGACACGAGAAACCACATTTTCCTTGATCCTTTGACATAGGTCTTTGCACCATTAAAACATTCTGCAAGTTTCAGTTTAAAACGTCTTCCTCTTTATAAAAAAAAATAAATAAATTTAACCAAGCGCCAAAAATGGTTAGCTTGGATATTGTGGGATCTGTGACGTCACACGGGCAAATACATGCAAATTGCATATGACTGCCTCTAGATCAAGAAATCGTTATTATAGTTATACATCATCGCACCATATGCCCTGCCCACTGGTGTTCAGTCTTTAAAATTCAACATGCTTGACTCTGCTGACAACAGGACAAATGGAAGAGTTTGTTTTTTTTAAGCAACTTCCAAAAAACCTTTTGCTGAATGATGAAGCAGCCAACTGTACTGGATTTGGCAGCAGCTACATTGCAAACCGTAAGTAAACAATTTTATAATGCTTTGCCTATAAATGAAAATTTTTATATGGACAATGTTTTCAAAACACTTATGTGCAATAGTGAGGGTTGTTGCTACATTTTGCTATGCAATGACATTAGCCAATCATAACAGTGGCCATTTACAGACACTCCTTAAACAATACACCCCTTAAAAATGGGTCATTTCAGACAGAGGATCATAATGAGGGTTGAAAATAATCTTTTTTATACATATTTTTTGTGCAACCTCAACAAACACATAAAAAAAAAATCCATCTCATGCCCCCTTTAAAAATATCTGTCCAAGCACTCTCATATTCATGACAAGGAAGGAAATGCAAAACTAGCCTTCTGGCAAGACCTTTAGGAAACATAATGGCTAATTAAAAGTGATATTTAACATATACTGATAATAATATTATTAACAAAATCATTGCAAATATATCTCAAATCTCCCCAGCCATACTCATCTCTTGTTTAAAGACACCTAATCTTCTGTTAATGCTGGAGCTATTGGTTCTTTCAGATGGCAAACACTAGCTTCTCAGTGGAGCTGCATTTTAAAGTCTGGTTGTTGTTCAACCTCTGACCTTTGTCTGTTTGCAGGCTTTTACAAGGTGACATTTACAACCCAGTCTATCTCCATGACCTCTTCCTACTCCCAACCATCCAATGCTTCTGAAGACAGCCATGATCTACACTTGGATATCAAGTTTTGTGACAAAAACACATTGAAATCTGAAGATACAGTACTATTATAGCCATGTACAGTGTTCCCAAAACCCCTTAGGTTGAGATGAAATTGAACATGTATGTTAACTGCAGCGAACAGCATTCTTAAAGGTGGTGCATGTAATTTTGTTAAAATACTTTCTTTCCCAGCTAAATGTTTAGAGACAACTATGAGTAAGCCATTTGTGGATTGATTCACCAGACAAGTGTAAACACCGTGACTCTACAGCACTTTAACATTGCTCTGTTTATTTGAAATGTAAACCTATAGTTCAACCAATGGTGAGTGACGCAAGACTACCTGTTTTACCATACAATGGCAGACTGGGCTTCAGTTTGGGAAAAAAACCTGTTTAAATAGTAGTTCATATATTATATAAAAATATAAAAAATAAATAAAATGTGTATATATGTGTAAATCAAACTTTCTCGGCTACTATGTGTGAACATTTTCGAAGCGCAAACACAGCACCATTTTTTCTTCCCTTTTTACATCTTTTTTTTATGAGAAAATAAATGTCTCCGGCGAACAAGGCGCTATTCATCCGCTGAATTATCTGAGCCTGTCTCTCTGGTGCTTAACAGGGACATCTGCCGTGACACTCCTCCATCGGACAGCCGTGGAAGATTCTACATCTTTACGGGCATGTCGTGTACGTGCACATAACATCTTTGAGGCTAACATAGCCAAGAGAAGATGAAGAATACAGGGCTATTTTGTGATTTTCCCAATTCACTCTCAGTAAGATGTGAGCAATTAAACATTCTTTCACTTTCTATAAATTTCAGGCAGTGAAATTTATTTGAACTCGTTCATAAGGGCCAGATGATCTGTGCAGTGTGTTCCTGGCTGGAATTTCTCATGTTCGCTCAGTGAGTCACTCATCACTGCTGCTGTCAGGAACATGTGCACAAAGCCCGCTGAATACCGTGATGGCCCTGCTCACCCTATGACACAAATTCACACGCTCCGCCTGGATGCTCTCAGCCGAGATGCTGTCGCAACTCAGGAACGCATTGTACTGATCAGTAGATGCTAGTCACCCAGAGTCTCTTGCTTGAATGGTAAACAGCATAAAATTGACTCAAAGAGGTTTTGGCGTATCTTTGGTAAACTAGATTTTTACATTTTCTGAGTAAAACTGCCGCCATTATGGCTTTTGCTATGTGATTGTTAAGATGCTCTGAGACATTTCTAAGTGGTTACCTAGTGAAAAGTAAATATACCAAAATGTATTTGAAATACATTAGGCTAAGTATACTACAGATACATTTACATATTTATGCACTTAATATAAATACCCTACAATTGTACTTTTCGTATACTAAACTGATATACTTGAAGTCTGCTAATTTTGTACTTAATGCACTTTAGTTATTCGGAGGTAGTGCTGAATTCCAACTAAACATAAATATATTTGATTGTGCTAAAATGGAACTATTGCAAGTATACTTTAGGTAACTTTAAATATCTTGCATTTAAAGAATGATATTATACAGTGATACTATCCTTACTAATAGTGATATTGTCAGTAAATATGTCAGTAAATATGTTAATGGATTTGTAGTATACTTAGTATGAAATACATTTATTTGAAATATATTTTGGTATAGGATACTTACTGACCAAAGTTAAAAAAAAGAAAAGAAAAAAAAAAAAAAAGGTCACTTCTTCTGGCCGATATCAATAAGTCAATAATTATTTTCATGTCATGGCTGGATGATATTAAAATTCTATAGGATTTCATCAAAATAAATTAGAAATAAATCACAAAAACATTTGTTTACATGCTAGAAGTGATATGCTAGAAGTAATGTACAGTCAAATTTATATCATTTTTAGATTTGCTTAAATTTAACAGTTTTATTAAATTATGACATGATAGATTACAGCAAAGGTAATCTGAAATAAAAAATTATGAGAAACAAGCATTCTCAAATAATTTTCCAATACCGATGGATTTTTAAAAAAAGCTAATATTGGCCGCTAACCAAGATGGCACTGATATCAATCTTACATGTACAACATGCTGCAAGGTGCTAAACCTCAAAATGAGGTCATTTTAAATGATTTATCAGAGCACATCATTATTTTTCAAAAATTCATGTACCTTCATAAGCTTTTATCAAAATCAGTTCCCTCCCTCTTTCAACAACATCTCATCTCTTCTCTGATGACGTGTTTACTGGCGCGAGGGCAGGACAACATGTCACTCATGTGAGAGATTGCTGCAATAGCAAACAAGAAAAGACTATAGCAACTCCCATTTCATGCACAATTGCCAAGGAATACATGTGGATCCAAATGAGCTGGGGGGAAAAGGGAGATAAATGGATAATCCATATGATGATGGATGAAAAAGTGTTGATGTAGCAAGAGAGACAAAAGAGTGCAGGGACCTGGAGGCTTCCAGAGGTACATATTTTAAACAGCAAACTCCAGCTGAGTCTAACTCTCATGGGCTATAAAGGATGGGACTACAGGGTGTTGGTTTAGATACGTACAATTGAAGTTACAATGGAAACAAAACTGCTGTAAGCCATTTTGCACTAATTCTTCCCCTGTGATTATATTTCTACAGAAAATCATTTCTCAAGTCAACATAATTAAATGTGTGATACCACCTGAGGTGTTGACGTAAAGCTAGAATCCATATTTCAATCTCAAAGAGCACAAAATTACCTCAGGTGTCAACGATAGCCAGAAAAGCATTATTACACCCTTTTCAAATGGCAGAAGCATTATTAAAGTAGTTTTAAAAGCTCCGATAAATCTCCCGAAGGAAGCACAAAACGTTATTCCCATGTACACATGATCCAAATAGACTGCACAGGGTGGGAACAGCTTTACATTGTGGGAGAGAGTTTCTGACTATAAATTTGAAAGATTTACTCAATAGACTGACCGAGGGCTTTGTGCTTCATGTTCCTTATATATTTACATCCTCTGGCACGCATGCTGACTCACCTTAATTATTCAAAAGACAAAGACAAATAGTGACTTTCTAGGTCTAGTGCCATCCTAGAGCAAAATATCTGGTTGAAAAAGCTTACTGCACACTACAATGAAAATACTAAACCAGTCACCGATAACCCTTCTCAAATATCTATGCATTGTTAAGTTGATGTCCTTTCTATAAAAAAAAAAACAGATGTAGGTGACATCCACAAAAACCACAAGGAACACTCTCAGATATCACGGCAAAGCAGCAGTTGGCATGCTAAGCACAATCCAAAGCTTTTTCCCTTACTCCGGCCCCTTCCTCCAAGTAAGTCATACTAGCACATTTCCGCCCAACACATTAACCAATCTGGGACTTCCCCCCCCACAGAAGCAAGGCCAGTTTAGTGGTCTTAAGTCACCAGGCGCCGACTGCATTACTGTCGCCTTTGGTGGCTCAATCTATCCATTGTCTCAAGGGCTTACAGCATATCTAAACGAACAGGAGAGTTTAAGACACTTACAGCAAGCACACTGCATGTGGCTGCTCTTAAAAGTTAGTATAAGAGCAGACACGACTTCCTCATTCTACATACCACATATACTGAAGTCAAGCGCAAATTAATAAATCTTACAACCAAAAATTGATGTTGTTAACTAACTCTTGAAGGGAAAAAATCTTGCGGTGAAAGCTACCATTTTGTTGAATGATGATTCGACTACACGAAGTGAAAATATTTACATTAACTTAGCTAAACAATTGTACAGACCCAGGCCATATTTATAACACCCTACAGCGAATTCAATGCAACCGTTGTACCAGACTTGTGTTTCATGCCGCTATAAAAGCAACCTTTGTGGGGCTGACTTTCTATGCGCCCTCAAAAGTGACCACTGGGAACTTTTGGCCTTTTTAAAGAGTCCAGATTTTGTTCCAAGGTAAAAGAGAGCCTTCTGACCTAATGCCAGCCAGGGAGGATTCCTTTAGAAGTCGGTAAACAGCGTCTAACAAATTACACTGAACAACCAAATGCAGATTTTCTGAAATAATCAGGGTTTAAGGATAGTTTTAAACAGGAATCTTGTAAAAGCAGTTACACCAAAGCCATTTTAATGGTATAATATGCTTTAAATATTATTTTATTTAGGGGTTCAACATGGTTTGAACAACTGTTCCTTTCAGGATGAGCTATAATTGACAAAAAAACACAGTGTCCTAACATCATAACACAACTGCGACGTAGGACAGGATATGCATTACACATCTTATTGTGTTATACACACAATTTCCATAACTGTATATGTATATCAAATATGTTATGATTGGCTCTTATTGTGCCATTGCGCCTTGGTTAGGCAATGGTATCAGGCTTAAAACAGAGGTACTTACCTCCATTATCCTGTCATGGATCTGCAAACCCCCTTCTTTATCCGCCGGTCCATTCTCCACAATCTTCGACACAAAGATTCCTTCATTCGAAGTGCCATCTTTATTATCCTGCAATCCAAAAACAAGGCAACAATATTTAGCCAAAAATAATTTTAAAAAAGATAAATAAAAAGTCTGAATTACTATCCAATGAAACATTTTAGTAAGGATTACAGACGCAAAATCACTTTTACTGCAAAAAAAATAAAATGATCAACAAAGAGACAGACTCCCTTAAAGACATCCAAAACACAAATAATTGTTTGCAGGTGTACAAAGCAATGTGCTCCATTGTTTAGCTTCTCTGCAAATACACTGTCAAATGAAAAACATATTGAGTTTGTGAGAGATTTAAGTTGTTAAGAGACTTATAAAAAGATGCTTATAAAAAGATGCTCACCATTCATTATATGAAAACATAACCTGGACAGGAAGTTATATCAAAGCCTCTGCCAAAATATTGTTGAACCCACCTCTCAACCACATCAAACCTCATTAACTCTGTGCCATGTTGTGTGACACTGCGCTGTAATTTTTAATGGAATACTTGAGAAACCGCAGGAAGTCAAACTGTGAACTCTGCAGTTAATTACTGTAAGCCCTTCCCTCTTCCCTACAACAACAAAAACAACATCTTTATTTACAAGAGGATCCTATCCCATTCGTTTTTCGTTTTTAGAATAAAACAACATGAACTCTGTTCCAAATCTAAGTAACGGTGCACAAATAGCTGCTAAACCAAAGATAAAATACTTTAAAAACAACAACAAAAAAAATTAAATACTAGTGCTGTCAAATTGATTAATCACGATTAATCGCAACTAACATAAAAGTTTGTTTACATAATATGTGTGTGTGTTTGTATATATATGTTATTATACACCAGTCAGGCATAACATTATGACCACCTTCATAATATTGTGTTGGTCCCCATTTTGCTGCCAAATCAGCCCTGACCCGTTGAGGCATGGACTCCATTAGACCCCTGAAGGTGTGCTGTGGTATCTGGCACCAAGATGTTAGCAGCAGATCCTTTAAGTCCCATAAGTTGTTAGGTGGGGCCTCCATGGATCAGACTTGTTTGTTCAGCACATCCCACAGATGCTCAACTGGATTGAGATCTGGGGAATTTGGAGGCCAAGTCAACACCTCAAACTCGTTGTTGTGCTCCTCAAACCATTCCTGAACCATTTTTGCTTTGTGGCAGGGCGCATTATCCTGCTGAAAGAGGCCACAGCCACCAGGGAATACCGTTTCCATGAAAGGGTGTACATGGTCTGCAACAACGCTTAGGTAGCTGGTACGTGTCAAAGTAACATGCACGTGGATGTCAGGACCTGCAGAACATTGCCCAAAGCATCACACTGCCTCTGCCGGCTTGCCTACTTCCCATAGTGCACCCTGGTGTTCCCCAGGTAAGTGACGCACACGCACCCGGCCATCCACGTGATGTAAAAGAAAACATGATTCATCAGACCAGGCCACCCTCTTCCATTGCTCCGTGGTCCAATTCTGATGCTCACGTGCCCACTGTTGGTGCTTTTGGTGGTGGATGGATATATATATATATATATATATATGTGTGTGTGTGTGTGTACATATACATGCACACATATATTTGTATACACACAGACATACAAATATATATATATAATGCAATTATATAATTAATAATTGTGATTAATTGCTTTGACAGCACTATTAAATACAAAATATACTAAATTAAATATACAACATGTACAAATTGCCTAGTCAGTTCAGTAATTGACTAATTAGAATCAGAGAGACATGTAATACAAATACACAAATAGTCCACACAAATATTGGGTAGCTACTAAAATTCTAAATTTAAAACTAAAATATCTTTCGCATTATTGACAGAGCTCATCGCAATGTATTCTGGTATTCGCATCTCTGCGAATGATGCTGCCTTATATTTTGGACAAAAAAAGATTTTGCTTCCTACAAGCCTTTGCAACTATGACATTTTAAAATGCTACCTAAGTGGTCAGCTCACTAAGTTTCAGAAACAGATCTAAGGTCTTACAAGCAGACAGGATGGCTGGCATGTCAAACATTTGCTAGGGTGGGGTCATGGCCACGTTGAAGTAGTTGTACAGTTGCTAAGAGACGCAGCCATTTGTGTCACTCATTAGTGACTGACCTCTTCTACTTTAGCGTAAACTTAGCCATAGCAATTTGTGCTATATGCTATAACTGTGGTGTATTTTTACAAATAAATAAAGCCTCGTTATTGTGACAAGGCTACATCTGGGTCTTAGAAGAAGCCCTGGAAACTTGGCTCTTGTAATAATTTTCCCCTTTGGAAGGTTTTGCTGCAAAAGTCCAGTTCAGACCAAAGAGCGTCATATTTCTATTTCAGACGAACCACAAACAAACACTTTTTAAAGGGTTTGGTGCTCATTCACACTGATATGGATACCACAACTACCACTTCAGGGTGGACTGCCATACCAAAGTGGCACTGTGTATAAAAGACATAATTTACGTCTGTATTTCCCCAGTTGCAATTTCCACTTAAATTGAGTCATCCAGTGACACACTGAGATTCTGAAATAACCTGACAGATATTGAAGGTGTCTGTGTCATATTTTGTTGTATATCATCATAATAATTTGTTTTGGTTAAGACTAGTTCAAGATCTAAAAATGTAGATGTGGCATGAGGTAATATAAGGACTTAAAATATATTTAAATATATTTAAAATATGATTGATCTGGGATTTCCAAACATTTTTGTTAGGTAAAACCCCTCACAAAACCCCTCCAGATTTCCTTTACCAAACCTTGGGGGTTTGTGAACCCCAGTTTGGGAAACCGTGGAGTATGAAAAAATAATGTGTGTTGCTTTGGACAGTCATGGGCTGAAACAGGAAATAGATTGAGTCAAATATAAGATGGAGGTGCAAATCTTTCTAAACTTACCGCACATGGCCTGCCTCCAACGATATTGAAGCCTAAAGATCCAGACTCACGATGGAGTATAGCCGTGACACTTTTGGTCTCTCCACCCTGAAAAAGAAGGAACATTATAAATGGCCTATTAATTCACTCATACTTGTCTTTAAAACCTTCCATTCGGGAAGTAGCTTCAGAGCTTCCAAACATAATATTCTTAAATTAGGGATGTGCCTGAAGCCAAATACTATGGTTGTGTTCGAAAGCGCATACTCTCAAGTAGGTACTTATTTTGAATAAGTAATAACTTCACTATTATATACTTCACATATAGTATGAGTCTGTAGTATGAATGCAATCTGGATGTGCTACAATCGCCATGCTGTCATTATCATGTGACCTACCAGTGTCAGTTGCGTCGTTTCAATGCCATTAAAAATCCTCTCCAGTGGCCTCATTGTGATAGTTAAGTATTCATCGTATGCATACTTCAGAATCTTGCCGAAAGTATAAGGTCATCCAGGTACTTTTTGCCTACACTTTTATGTTCAAAGTACTTTGAATTATTAGTACTGTGAATTCGGACATACTTCTTTTGTCACATACTGTTTTTCACCTACTATATAGTTTACGATTTCGGATGCAGCCTATGTTCGGAAAATAAATGACGCATTCTACAGAGCCTCTAAACGGACATGGTGATGAAAAAAATACAAGATGGGAGGAAAATTTCAATGCTTTTATGTTCTCTCACAATTATATAGTTGAGTAATTATATTGAATATAATTTGTGGGTATCAGTGAGCCACTACTCAATATGCAGGATATTGAAATCGCTTTTGAATTCTCCGACATTGTCCTGTCAGCCATCTCTCTGTACTATCTTCATGCAATAATTGAAATCTGATGTACTGTATTATAATTGACTACCATCAAGTCTAACCACGTCCCTTTAGGGACTCAGTAGAATGCGTTACTCGCTACTACTTCGGATTTAGGCTTCAGACACATCCCTATTTCAAATCTAACCCTTCAGGATGTGTTTTTATAGCACAAGCTCTTAAATCATCCACAGGTATCACAGTTTACATTTGACTGTGACCAAAAGTGGTGCGTGACCAAACAAGTACAGAGGTGCACCTGTTACAATCATTAAACATCATGTTCTGCAATCTACATAATTCATCTCAGCTTAAAGCATCTTGGAAAAGGAGCTGTCAAGTGGCCAGCGGCTTTAAGGGTTAAGCCCTTGTTCCCTGCTCATTTGGCCAAGTATATTAATACATTTGCAGCAAACGGCTCTCACAACAGATGAACGGCGGAACGTGGAGAAACGAGGGTAGTCAGCATTTTATTCCTCACTTAGGGTGCACTGCATAGGATCAGCAACTAAAGCAGCTGTCATTTCTGTGTGCCACAGAATACAGTCTAAATATAATGCAGACATCAATGGCATGCATGTACAGTGTCCTCTTTACTATCTTTGCTGAGTGTGTGCAATGTACGTCTCCTAGTGAGGAATGTACCCCGCTGGACCAGGTCATGGGAACAAGTCCCATAATTCCATGGGAAACAATGTCTGTAGAAGGAAGCAACACCACTTAAAATAAATGCACATCACTGTTGTTAAACATTGCTAACAGGTAAATTACAAAAATGTGCAATAATGTCAGAGGATAACTCATCTAAAGAAATTCTCTTGAATTGCAAAAAACAAAAAAACAAAACAGTGCATAATTCACGGTGAAATGCTATAGTGGTGATATGAAAATTCTTGATATAATTTTTTTTTTTTTTTTTCCCAGAGCAGCTGGATCAACAGCCCAGCGTTCAGCAGACAGGCCCAATCCTGCAAATGTCAGCTCCCCATCATCGCCCTCCTTTCCCAGCCCTGCTTCAACTCACTTGACTGATGAACCATGTGATGGGAACAGCAAGAGAGACTTCATTCCCCAGCAGGAAGGCAGTCACTGGCACTAAGACATCATTCAGAGCCCATAAACATGCTCACTCACTGGGAGGTTGCCTTAGGATCTCATGCTCCTTCATAGAGCGGTCAAGGGAGGTTATCTGTCACAAGTGTAACTCACTGACATTTTTCCATGCTCTGATGGTGTCCTTAGGTGAGAATATATTATAGCTAATCTGAAGGGCATCACACATGCCAGAAGATGTCATAGTGCTTGATTTAAGGAACGGCAAGGACAAACAGCCCTAACAAAAATGAACCAAAGTAATCTTTTACACCAAAGTATCACAGCATTACCATCACTTTACCATGGTCCTTCTCAAGTACTGATGTACTGACAAGTTATAAATAAAATACTGTAATTTTATTACCTCACAGTTTAAGTATTCTACCATTATTAAGTCTAATGTGCAAATATAATTGGAAATTCTTTAGTTTTCCCTCAGTGACATAACCTCAAGCAGCTTTACTACCCAACAGCAGGACACAAAGTTTAATGTAGCTCTTTAAACGCCTAAAAAAAAAATGTAGCACCATATATAACAATATGTTTTCAATACTAAAGCCCATACTAAACTAGAAAGTTACATTAGAACCAATTAAGTCTTCATTGCAAGCAAGCTAGCAACGTATCTTTCAGGGTTGGAAGGAATCATAACGGCAAACACCCGAAATCAAAACCTTTATGCGCCCCGTGTGCATCACAACAAACAGAATTCGCGCATTAAATATTAACAAACAATACAAGCTAATAATAATAAAAATAACAACAGCAACAACATGAAATTCTAAATAAAGTCTAAATAAAAACGTCTCTAAATCTTAAAGTTTAAATAAGAGATGGTGGTGTGACACGCAGCGCAGAACGCTCGAAGCTGGGTTTCTTTCAAAGTGGATTGAAAAACAAGGAGTGTAGCTGATTAATTGGTACAATGAGCGCTGACGGAAAACGCCCTTCCGCTCCACTTATTATACGTCGTTCCAGGCCAGGGTTTAGGTAGGACAGTTGCTTGGACTATACGCAAAGCTTGGCTTTGGCCTCTTTTGGAACTATTTTTGTTGGCGGAGATGAAAAATACCAAGTCACTGCCCAATATTTGCATGAAACGTAAGTCATTGGATATTAATTACTTGTCAAAGCATACTTCTAAAACGATAAAATTTATATCAACACAGGGCTGTGATTGACAGCCTCTTGCCTACCGCCCATTCACAGCCGATTTCAGGACAGAGTGATATATATGAAAGTCCATAACGAGTTTAACTCTTAACAACACTGACTATAAAAGTCGAAATAAATAGACGTCCCAACAATTGAACAAAATTAAACGAAAAAAATATCAAAACCACATTTTGAAACATTTATTTCTGAGAAAATTGGAACAAAACTCAATAATACCTGAGAAAGAGCTCATTTGCAGATACAAAACAAAACAGCCTCCAATTTATGGAAACGGTCAGCATTAAAATTTACCATGGTCACCAGTTTCCGCCAAAATATCATAATTAGTACTGTAAAACCGCTATAAATTATTATGAGATTTCATTCAAGCAGTGCAAGAAGCTTTCAGACGTTTCAGACGGTTTGTGTGTTATTTATTTAATGATGGTTGCTAATACTACATTTTACCATAGTTTTATTGTAGTAGTGGATACTATGGTTGCCATAGTAAATATTTGTAAGCATTATTAAAGTGTCATGATTGTGCTGCTCTTACCTTACACGGTGGAGAGATACTCTTGGACAGCGAGTCAATCCTGGCGCTGTATTCAGTGAATTTCTTCTGATATTTCAGCGCTGTCATCTGAAGCTCGTTATGAACAGCCGACAGTTGAGCCAAAAGTGATTTCTCTCGTTTAGTCGATTTCAGAGCTTGTTTCTTCAGCTCCTTATCCAAGCAGACAACTTTCCCTTGCAGCGCGCCGTTGTGCGCTTTGAGGGCTTTCAAACAGCAGTGGTTGTCCAACTTCTGCTCCTTATGAGTGAGCATCAATCCGCATCCACTCTCGCATATCCCGACCGCTCTGTAATCACACGATTCACGCATGTGAGCATCCATATCTTTAAGGTTCAGCACCTCGCTGCAGCCCTTATTCCTACATTTGGCAGGGGAATAATCGCACATCTCCGCGTGCTCTGCCAGATGCTGAAGTTTGACGATCTTCTCGCAGCCCCGCGCGTGATTGTCACATTTAATATCTAACTTTAATATTAAATTTTTGAGAGGGAGGACGTGGTTGAGCTCTTTGGTGGAGATCCTTTGGCATTTGACCGGGCAGCTGCTCTGCTGAACGACCCACGGCAGCACACAGCCGGCGCAGAAGACGTGACCGCACGGGGTAGTGAGCGGGTCCTCCAAAACTTTATTACACAAGTTGCATTTGAAGTCTGGGTCCACAGCCCCTTTGAATCGATCCAACTCAAATCCCATTTTAAGAAAAGAAAAAAAAAAAAAAAAAAGAAACAGAAGCCGGGCTCCCACAGAATAGCACAGGGGTTTAATCGCTCTTCGGACTAAGTCATTAGAAGAGCTCAGAGAAACTGAGTAGACTAGTACGAGCACTTCTACTGACTGAACTAATTGCCTGAGACTTCCTATGGGGGAGAGAAGAGATTTGGGTACCGTAACGATCTGAAGAACGGCGCACTCAACAAGTTGCCCAAAATGTATGAATGTTGTTCTGTTAGATAACAAAATATAAAGGAAAGTGGCATTTATACCAAAAATATAACTTTTCAAGTGAAACATTTCATAAAAAAGTTTAAATGATTGATAAAACAGTAGGCTATATTTGGGGTGAGACCAGAGATAGTTGTCAAACTTTTTACTAGTTTTTTTTTTTTTGGAAAGTCATTCAATTTATGTTTTAATAATTATGAATTATTTCTAATAATTTATACTCTTTTTGCAGGATTTACACAGAACCAAACATTATGAGATCCAGATTTTTTTTATAGTATTTAAAATATTAAATATACTTTAAAATATTAAATAAACCTTAAAATAAATTATATTGTACTTTTTAAAAAATCATATTGTATTAGTTTTTGCAGCCTTAAAGAGATAGTTTACCCATACATGAAAATTCTGTCACAATTTACACACCCTCAAGTTGTTCCAAATCTGTATGAGTTTCGTTCTTCTGTTGAACACAAAATAAGATATTTTAAAAAAAATATTGGTAATCAAACAGTTGACGGTAGCCATTGACTTCCATAGTAGGAAGTCAATGGCTACACTGTAAAAAAAAAAAAAAATTGTTGGTTTAACTTAAAGTTACCTGGTTGCCTTAAAATTTTGACTTGAATTTTGAGTTCATTGAAATAAAAAAATTTGAGTTAAAACAATGAAGTCAATTGATTTAATCAACAGAAACTAAAAATATTATGTTATCTGAACCACATTAATTATCTTTTTAAGTTTATTTTAATAATTTTCATGAAATTATTTTTTTACAGTGTACCATACATTTTTTTAAACATCTTCTTTTGTGTTCAGCAGAAGAAAGAAACTCATACAGATTTGGAACAAAGTGATGGTGAATAAATGATGACAAAATTTTCATTTTTGAAGGAACTATCCTTTAACATCACAATGGAGTCAAAACTGACAATTCTATGTTTTAATGAAGTATTGCAATATATCCATTTATTATAAATGATTGCAATAGCAAACCACAGCAACCCAACAATCCAGTCAAATTTCCGATGGACAAAATCAAGTCCGGCCTTACTTTCTTGTTCAGGAAGCCACTTCACTCATATATATGTCACATTTGTAAAGAAAATACTATTGCAACTTCCGTTTCATGCCAACTTTAACTCAGCTGATGTGAAGTTGTCACCTTTTAAGATACAGATTCTTTAAGAATACACAAAAGCAAAAAAAAAAAAAAAAGAAAAAAGAAGCATAAATCACTAAATAAAGCTGGCGTTTGAAACATGTTTTGTGTTCTTATGCAGAGCAGCTGAGAAGTTTACAGATTTCAAATTCTAAAAGCCCCAAAGCTAAAGATGCTCCCTCACATCCCGTCAGTTTGCATGAGTGGCCAATGATGCCTTTTAGGGGGAAAATAGTCATCTGTCTGAACAGTTTTCTGATAAGTAAATGGGAGCTTGTGAGCGTATGATTTGCCTAAAAATGTGTATTTGTGTCCAGTGTATTTTGCGTATAGAAAAACCTGGAGTTTAAATACAGCTAATTTAAATAAGGACATTTTCCATCTCGGTAGGAAGTAGCATGGTCATAAAAGCATTTGAATTGTAAATGACTGAGAGCCACAGACAGGGTCACTGGCAGCTATGTGCAGTGAGGGGACAAGAAAGGCCTTTACTTTTGCAGCTTAACTATCTTTTGTGAACAGCGTCCATCTCTCCTGCTTTTGACTGATCTGAAGATGGTAAATTCTTTGCTTATGCTCATCAATATTCCGTGAAATCAAATGTCATTACTAGGCTGTAACAAACCGATTCGATCCACATGTGCATTATTAAATAACAGAACTCCCAAGTTCATTACTGACTCCAGGGTATGGGGAAAGTTAAAGAAAAAAACTAAAGTACATGTTTGCAATCACACATACATTTGTGACTACTTTCTGCTCTTTAGATGGAAATCTGTAGTTTAGAAAAACAAATGTTAGAGAATTAGCTTTGTAATTTAATATTGCCACTGATAGAAACTTTAAGTAATCAAAATATTACTTCAAAGATATTGAATCAGCATCATGGATGAACTATAACAAAGTGTTAACTGTTTTTTTTTTTTTTTTTTTTTTTTTGAGGTTGCGAAAAACAGCACAGGTAAATTGCCAAGTATCTCACAGAAAACAAAAAGATCTTTGATAAGATGTTTTCAAAGACAGATATTAGCCTTGATGGAGTGTTACTAATGTCTCAGCCTTAATTTAACCACCTGCCAAACTATTATTCAAACGGATCATGTGCAACCAAATGATTACATTACAGAGTTTAGATACACATCATTACGTTGTAATATGAAACAGTGAGAATAAACAATAGTCACTGAAGTGCACTTACAAAAAACATAATCCTTGTAAATAAGGAAAGAACTTGAGTCTTGTTTATTTGTTGGCTGTCACAGAGAACTCAAATGACTTAGATCAAGCTATGCAAGGTTAAAAATAAAGATCATTTGTGATAAGACTTGATCTGGCTCTTAGATTCGAGGCTGTATTGAATGTTACTGAACCATTTCTCATGCTCTACATTTCTTCCATCTTAGCTCACATGTCTAGAGTCTTTCACCCCACCCTTCTGAAACAGATGAACTCATCTATTTAAGTCAAAAGAGATCCTAAGAGAGACCATTTGTCCAGTGCCAGTTTAAAATATTCTAAAATATCAAAATATGTTGAATGCATCTTTTCATAAAGTATAGACATATTTTTGGTGGCTTAATGTCTTGATTAGAGTTCTTTTCAGTGTTGGGGAAAGTTACTTTTAAAAGTAATGCGTTACAATGTTGCATCACTCCCTAAAAAAGTAACTGATTGTGTTACTTAGTTACTTTTTGTAATGCGCTACGTTACTTTTTGCATTACCTTTTCTCATCTGGGCTGGGCTTGCTTTTTTTTTTTTAATAACAAAAAGTTCTATTTTTGGCAAATGTAAAGGCCCTTTCACACCAAAAGTGCAAATGCAAAAGGAAATGCAAATTCACACCTGTACAGCAGAGGGCGCAGCTCAAACAAACCTTTCAGAAGAATAGGATGCACTGTTTTTCACTGTTTTTATTCATTTCAGGAACACTAAATTTGTTTTGTGCAAGTGAGATGAGTAAATGCTCACATTTAGTCTAGAACTACAATAATCATCATGTTCACACAGCGCACACACAACACCTCTGCAAATACTACCGATTTCTCTCAACATGCATGGGCACAGGAGAGCTGTCAGTCAATAAATGGGGAAAATAAGTAACTTGAGTTACTTATTTGAAAAAGCAACTCAGATATTTTGATGTAAATTTAAAAGTAATGCAGTACTTTACTAGCTATTTGAAAAAAAGGTAATCTGATTACGCAACTCACGTTACTTGTAATGTGTTACCCCAAAACACAGGTACATTTGTTATACTGAAGAGTAAAATAGGACATTAAAACAATGCACAGATTTTTTGCTTTGCAAATCTGTGATTAAAACATTGCCTTGAGTTGCAGGAAAATGAACTGCTCATTTGGACATTTAAAATTCACATGTTGCTATATTTAAAGGTGCAGTGTATAAATTTTAGTGGCTTCTAGCGGTGAGGTTGCAAACTGCAACCAACGGTGCTCACACCTCCCTTTCAAAGCAAAAGAGAGAAGCTACGGTGGCCGTCTGGCCGACACAAGATAAAAAGATGTCGTCATCTGAGACAGCAGAGAGTATGTTAGCCAGTCAAGCAATAAGGTTTCTTCTTAAACCAGACGACTACTACTACTACTTCTTCTTCGTGCGTATTCAATGTAGTGACGATGCAAGCTGCCTTTAAAAAAAAAACACAAACGATTTAGAAGAAGGACAACATATTGACTAAACACACTCTTTAGAGTGTCTGTCCGTTTAGGGCTGCTGTAGAAACATGCCAGCGGAAAATGGTGACTTAACATGTAAGGCTGCATTCACACAGGGCGTCGGCATAACGCTTCTCGTTTATTTTGAATGGGTGACGTCATGCGTTGCCGAACTGAATTGTGGGGTCTGTCGCGTCGCTTCACTCGCATTGCTCACAGCGTAAGTTGAAGATTTCTCAACTTTTCATGTGCCAACGCAGGCGTCAGCCAATCAGATCGCCTTATGCAAACACTCTAGAGCAGTCGCTAGCCAATTGTGTTCATGCAACACCAGGAAGTAATGTGATTGGCTGTTATCACTACAATGGTCGCGTCAACACAAACTTCAGACACTCCCTCCGTCAAGCATTGCACTGATGCCCTGTGTGAATGCAGCGTAAGGGGACCCGTAGTGTATATAGATACAAATGGCTCATTCTAAGATAATTAAAACAACGGTTCATTATATAAGGTCTTTATACACCACTGAAAACATAGTTATGTATATTATATTGCATTTCTGTCAATAGATCCTCCTAAATTTTACACATTGCACCTTTAAACCACTTTATGAGCTTTTTTCTGTATTGTGCATCAGTTTGTTTAAGACTTTATTTCCTTTTTGAAACAAACCTCATGCTTTTGAGTCCAGGAATAGACTGAGAATTTCTAAGCCCATATAGTAAATTCCTTCTGAAGAAAGTTATAGGCTTGTAATCGCTGAAGCTTTTATCTAATGCTAGAGGGATACAGAAAGGTCTACACTGCTTTAGATGAGGGCTTCATTTGGAGCTTGGATGCCAGCCATACTGCAGTCATCACCACTCTGCTATAGTGAAGATATGTCAAGACCATGAGGGTGATGTGGGATTGCACGATCTTGTGAAGACTAATTGCTTTTCTGGATATACGTTTTCATCCTGCATTGTGATAGAATTGCTATCAAAGGAAAACGAGAGCATGCATGTGCATGTACATGTGCGTGTTGTTCCACGTGCCTACATGCATACGAGTCAGTTAAATGTAGTTGAAAGCAACTGGACTTAGTTATCCATTCGTTTTATTTTATTAGGTCTGTGGCCCTCTGCCGTTGACCCCAATCAGAGACTATTAGTGGTGAGCCCTTTTTGAGTCCACCTGAGGTTGAAACACAGATGTTTCCTATAGTCTGCTGCTTTTTCCTTGACATTCCTTCATATTCTCGTACCAGTTGCGGGTTATTATAAAATGTCTGGCAATTGTCTGTGAAGTTTTTCAGTCACCCAGGTCATAGTAGAATCATTTGAAAGGAACCAGTACAGTATCTGGCTTTTAAGGATTACTGTAGTTCACCAAAAAATGAAGCACCATGTTTTGGATAAACTATATCTTTATATTCTTCATCGACATCTTTAGGGTCTTTATGGTTTGTATGTGCATTCTGTTTTGCAGTGGGAGTTAGACATGTCCATACGGATCTTATGGTGACCTTGTGATCTTGTTCTTGTGAACTGGAAAGGGAACGGGCCTTAATGCAGCACATGCAAGGCCACACATGTCTCCTGGAAGATGTTGATGACAGATGGTGTGAGCAAAACTTTTCATGAGAGCAGATTGCTCAATGCTCACCTTTACATTTTGGTGTTTATATAAACAGAAATGTGGATATCAGCACTTAAACACAATGTCAAGTACAAAAGGTTTAAATGCTTTTTTCAGTGTTTAAAAATACTTATACTTGTCTCTGTGCACATTAAGCTGGGATATACAGTAAGTAAGCCAAAAGTAGGTTGATTTCTTCAAAAAATGTACACTGTGGCTCCTTGGTGTTTTCAAAATATTGCTCTGTTTGTTTAATCAGTCTGGCACAGCAACAGCAGTTCAACCAATGACGTGATTTTGGGGCAGAGTCTTCTGATTGTGTAACCAATGGGAGATGGGGGAGTGTTCTGTTGGTGCAGAAGTAGACACTACAGCTTAAAGGGATAGTTCACCCAAAAATGAAAATTCTGCCACCATTTACTTACCCTCAAGTTGTTCCAGACCTGTCTGAGTTTCTTTCTTCTGTTGAACACAAAAGAAGACATTTTGAAGAATGTCAATAACCAGACAGATGATGGTAGTCATTGACTTCCATAGTATTTTTCCTACTATGGAAGTCACTGTCTGGTTACCAACATTCTTCTAAATATCTTCTTTTGTGTTCAACAGAAGAAAGAAACTCAGACAGGTCTGGAACAACTTGAGGGTAAGTAAATGATGGCAGCATTTTCATTTTTGGGTGAACTATCCCTTTAAGGAGGTTTTCAGGCACAATACTTTTGCTTTTACAGTATTTCAGATGAGTTTATATCACAAGTGTGTGACCAATAAATTATTTGCTTACAGAAATTCAAAAACACTCGAAAGATTCACAAAGCTTTTAGGGACTATCCAGTCAAGGCTAACAACAATACAGTGCCCTCAAAAAATTTATTTATTGGGACATCTGTGAACGTTTAGTAATGTGAACGATCAAAGCTACATTAAATTCCACTTTGTATAGAAAGAATCAGAAAACGTGCCTCCACCTTTTGTGGAAACCACTTGCTGACAGAGCAATATCAAGTCTAGAGGGAAATTAAATTCAAAATACATTCTTTCTGGAAAGAATGATCCAGAACTAACCAGATGGAGAGGGTGGTTAGGAAACAGCTGTGTTTTAGAGAATAGGAACGAGGGGAAAAGATGAATAGCATCCTTTATTCCTTAGAGAGTTTAGCGATGAACCTTAAGTCAGACAGAGATGACATAAGTCTTACGTTAGTCAACTTCAGTGTTGATGTAATGCAGGAATACAATAGGTCCTGGAACTCTGGGACCTCCTCCACAATATCTTTCATCGGCGGAGTGGGTCTGCATTCGATCTTGTATTGAATGCTTTTGGCAACTGAGCTAGCATAGTGCATTAGCCACAGAGTTTCCCAAATAACAAGTGTGTAATATTAGAAACAGATGACTTCTTTTACAAAGCGGACGACCCCAACTGCTCGAAAACTGAGCAAAATAAGAAAAACAACTGAATACTGCAGTGTTAAACAACACTGTTTTGATACATCCCTGAGAGACGAAACAGAAAGAATTGATTAGGCTTGTTTTACTGTGTGGTCTTGCATCTGTTTCTTTTTGATTGAATTGATTTCAAAGTTCAGCTTATTATTCAAAACACTCGGTTGACCCTGAATAAAAATAAGCTTACAGTAATGTTCCATTGCTTTTTTTTTGGAAGTCAGCTATTAAAAATCATTATAAAAAGTATAGTTCTGAGTCTAGATTAGACAAGCCACATTTGATGCTGTAGTAAAATAGCCGATCACTGCATATGAATTAAATTATACAAATGGCTCCAAAAGTCTGAGACCACACTAAAAATCTGGGACTTTTTCATTTAAACCTGGAAATAAACAGTTTAAAAGCTTTTGGGTTTTGAAAAAATTAAAACAAAGAAAATGACTTAAAAGGAATGAGAAGTATTTAAGATTCTGCACTTCAAGTAATGTTGATAAAATCATTTGTAACGTAAACAGTCTTAAATTATGCAAAACACACACACACACACACAAAGAATACAAAAAAATACCTATAGTTATGCTAATGAACTATATTAGTTGAAAAACTGTTTATTGTGATTCTTTATTTAAAAGTATTAGTTATTGAACTTTGTTTTATATCATAACTGCCACATTTTATAAAATCAGTAAGTCACAAGAGGCTATGTTCCACTTCATATGTTAAAACCACCTCTTTAATCTGGTAAAAATCACTGTAATGTACAACCTCTAATGTCCTATTTCTTTATTTGCCCATTCAGCCTTCACATATGACCCTCATAATGACTCTGATATCATTATCATCTCCATGTTTTTCTGTCTACCTTAATTGGAGATTTTTGAGTTGGAGGCTGATCCCGATGTTTGGCAGCTACAACAGAGACCTGAGAGAAGGTGATAGCAGAGTTGGAACTATAGATGTGACCAGTGAAAGTAGCTGAGATGTTATATCTGATAAGAAATCAACAGGAAGTCTGAGCTCACGCATATTAGCACTTGTGTTGAATTAGAGGAAACCATTATACTTAATGTGCATACAATACCTTCATAAAGCATCTTCACATCTTTTTTTGCCCTTGGGATCACCTTTGTTAAATAATGATGGCTTTGTTAAGTAAATAATGGTAAAAACCATTAGGTCTGATATTGAATAGTTTGGCATATGTTCACTGTGTCCCTAAAGCTTGAAACATAATCTATGAAACAGATGCAGTGACTTATGTAATGTGTTTTTTTTTTTTACCTATAGTGGTTAAAGTTCATGCATTTAGCAGGTTTGTTAAAGGATTAGTTCACTTCAGAATTAAAATTTCCTGATAATTTACTCACCCCCTACGTCATCCAAGAGGAAAACAATCCAGGATTTTTCTCCATATAGTGGACTTCAATGAGGATCAATGCTTTGAAGGTCCAAACTGGAGTTTCAATGCAGCTTCAAAGGGCTCTACACGATCCCAGCTGAGGAATAATGGTCTTATCTAGCGAAACGATTGCTCATTTTCCAATAAAAACGTAAATACTTTTTTACCACAAATGCTCTTCTTGCACTAGCTCTGAGATGTGCATTATGTAGTCATGTTGGAAAGGTCACACGTGACGTAGGCGGAAGTACAGACAAAGTGGCGATTTTGAAGTTGGAGGTTTTCACCCTACCCTACCCTGCTGCTGGGTCTGTACTTCTGCCTACGTCACGTGTGACCTTTCCAACGTGATTACGTAATGTGCATCGCAGAGCTAGTGCAAGACAAGCATTTGTGGTTAAAAAGTATGTTTTTCCTTTTTTTTTTTTTTTTTTTTTTAGAAAATGACAGATCGTTTTGCTAGATAAGCAAATTTTTCATCTGGGATCGTGTAAAGCCTACTGAAACAACAATTTAGACCTTCAAACCGTTGATCCCCGTTGAAGAGAAAAATCTAATGTTTTCCTCAAAAACCTTAATTTCTTTTCGACTGAAGAAAGAAAGACATGGACATCTTGCATGACGTTAGGGTGAGCAAATTATCAGAAAATTTTAATTTTGAAGTGAACTAATCCTTTAAATATAAATATGTAAGCCATACAATGACTGAGTGATTTACTTTTAGAAATTCTCTTTATCAGCATTCCTCCGACCACAAATCCAGGTTTAAATATTGTGCAAGGAGATCCAGAGAATATGCGCCTATCAAACCCAGAACATCATTGAATTAATATGTCTGAATGTCTGATCTAAAGTCACAAAAGAGGTTAGGGGAGGAACAGGATCAGCGTCAAGTAGAACCAGTTCTCCACAACGAGCTTTGGATCACTGCCTAAAGGACATTGAGCTCTCGAGAACAATCTTGTGTAAACAACACAAACATTGTCTTTGTTATCCTTGGTTTTGTCCCGGAGGGAATGAGATGTCAAAGAGCATGTGTATTTACAAGTGATTCTGCTCTGAGGAGCCATAAAGCTTTAAGATGTCTTTCTTTCATCATGTTTACATAGCTCAGGACTGGTGCAGCATCTCAAAGAAACCCCAACAACTATTCATGAAAGAATATGTTCCTTTATTTTTTTAGTGATTAGATAAATGTCACATTTATACAATTCAGAGGTATTTTGTTAGCAAACATGAATGGCTCAAAGGCTTCTGAGAGCATGAAAACAAAAGCTTGCAGTTAACTAAAGTCCTAGTGGGCAATATTAAGCTGTAGTAGTGGCTCACAGCGGTATAATTTAATCAGCACGGAAACAAGGCTACAGTCTGCCTCGGTAACATGAGGAGCTAATCGGAAACAACCTCGCTCTAATTATCCATTACAAAAATAACGAGCTGAAGACATGACCATTGTTACTGTCCCTTGCGGGAAATTCTCTGGCAGGTCAGGCTAAATATAAATTGGCTCTACCAACAAATAAATTACACTGTATTTTTACAATATGTCTACCTGTTTGAATTAAGGGTACCTGAAAAACTTTTTTTTGTGTAGATAACACTTCTCAACACAGATGTCGAGATATGTTGAATAGTTATATTCCAATATATTAAAAGGATTAAACTTTGTCTGATAAAATGCTTGAAATCCTATTAAAATGTACTGAAATTATATTTTCAAAATGAAAAAAGCACCAAATTTCATAGAATGACCTATACAACTTATGTATCGTACACCACATCACAGGTCATCACTTTCTTCCTTTCTAGTCATTATCTGAACTCTACATTAATATTTTCTCAAAGCACACTTGAAGTAAATCTTTTCCTTTTTAGGTGTGGTCAGTGTCTCTGTAAATGTTATGATACACTGCAAGGTCGTGACCACCGCGGTGCATTCTGGGAACTTTTGGTCTATTGTGGTTTGGAGTAGCAATCAGGCCTATGAGTGGAGGGTTCCTGACAGGAAGATGCCTCAGAGGCAAATACCTGGACTCCATCTTCTGCTTTCCTCTTGCCATACCTCTGCCCCCTTCTGTTAAACCAGATGATACTAGAGATAGTGATTCTTTCCTCAATGTGCAGCACAAAGTATAAAAACAAACAACAAACCAGACATGAAGAGAATTTCCTTTTGCTGTCTGCCTACTTCAACTGAATTTCTCATCATTTGTGTGCCATATAGTGTTGGATTCCATGGATGCATATTTAAGGTATGTGATCAGCTAAAGACAAAAATTCCCCCCCCCCCCCCCAACCCCACCCCCCAAACAATTATTATTTATAAAAATATTATTTTATTAAATTAAAAAAGAAATATTGTACTATTGCAATAATACATACTATTGTACTGTAAAATAAAAAAAAAATAGAGTATTTAATAATTATATTATATCATACTATGTTATAATAAAATTATTAGCAAAATTGTTATTATTATTAATAACAATAATAATAATAATTATTATTATTATTATTTTCCATTTTACAGAACAACAGTAAAATTACAACACTAACATTTATGGTTGACTTAATTTCTTTGCTTTAAAATGTTAAACCACTGAGCTTTTATTTTGGCGGAAAACCTATAACGCTTCTCTTTGTTGACCAATAGATTTATGTACCAAATAATTCTCATTACGAATTTGGAAAGAAGATTAGTGCACATTGCGTTCCCAAATGTAAATTATAAGCAGCTCAAACAGACAGCACTTGAGGGCTAGCATTTACTGTGAATCGAAACGCATGTTGAGTGCGCATCAATAATACATTAACGAGAGAGAGCGCATCAGTGTAATGTGCAGCACGAATCTCTCCACAAAACTCACGTGCTCCTAAAAATAGTGTCCTCATGGCTATACTGGCTCAGACATTACGCGTGTGCACTCGGTTATGGACGGTTAGGCACCAACCGACAGAAACATAAATCGGTGCTGAATATTTGAATGTGATTTGTCGTTTAAATCATGTAAGTTGATCTATAACTCGCGATGGGTGCTGCCACCTCAGGTAAAGCGTGAATATATATATATACAGTGCCCTCCACTAATATTGGCACCCTTGGTAAATATGAGCAAAGGTGGTTGTGAAAATAAATCTGCATTGTTTATCCTAAAAAATTAACAAAATTCTAACCTTTCATTTAAGTAAAACAATTGAAAATGGGGGGAAAAGCTCATTTAAAGCTCATTATAAAATAAATGTTTTTCTCTAGTTCACGTTGGCCACAATTATTGGCGTCCAATTATTGCAACATCCTTTTCCCAAGATAACAGCTTCTTCTATAGTGCCTGATGAGTTTGGAGAACACCTGACAAGAAACCATTCCTTCATACAGAATCTCTCCAGATCCTTCAGATTCCCAGCTCCACGTTGGTGCTTCTCTTCAGTTCACTCCACTCATTTTCTATAGGGTTCAGGACAGGGAACTGGGATGACCATGGCTGAAGTTTCATTTTTGACACATTTTTGTGTTGATTTTGATGTTTGTTTTGGATCATTGTCCTGATGGAAGATCCAACCACGGCCCATTATACGATTTCTAGTAGAAGTGGTCAGGTTTTGATTTTTTTCTGTTAGTATTTGATAGAGTCCATGATGCCATATATCTGAACAAGATACCCAGGACCTCCGGCAAAACAAATAGGCCCACAACATTAAAGATCCAGCAGTATATTTAACCGTGGGCATGGGGTACTTTTTATCCCAGTTTGCACCAAATCCATCTGGTGGGTTTGCTGCCAAAAAGCGCTTTTTTTAGTTTCATCTGACCATAGAAGCCGGTCCCGTTTGAAGTTCCAGTCTTGTCTGACAACTGAATATGCTGGAGATTGTTTCTGGATGAGTGAGGAGGATTTTTCTTGAAACCCTCCCAAACAACCCGTGTGGATGTAGATGCTGTTTGGTAATTTTTTTTAGGCTTTCTGACCCCAAGACTCAACTAATCTCTGCAATTCTCCATTAGGACGATTTAAACACACGTCCTCTTCCAGGCAGATTTGTAACATCTTTAGTGAATTGGAACTTCTTAATTATTGCCCTAATGGTGGAGACAGGGATTTCAGTGCTTTAGCTATTTTCTTATAGCCATTTTCTATTTTGTAAAGCTCAACAATCTTTTGCTGCACATCATAACTATTCTTTGGTTTTTCTCATTGTGGTGATTTGTGTTTACGCATATTTGTACTCCTGTGGAACAGGAAGTCATGGAAATTTCATGCTCCTAGTCACCCTGCTGTGCTGAAAAATGTAAATATGAATGGGAATATACTTTAGAGATATTTTACTCATAAGACTTTCTAGGGGTGCCAATAATTGTGGCCAACATGTATATTTGAGAAAAATATTTATTTCATAATGTGAGTTTCCCCCCACTTTCAATTGTTTTCCTTCGATGAAAGGTTAGATTTTTGTGAGGTTTTTTTAATGAAAGATCAAAAGGATAAACAATGCAGATTTATTTTCACAGCCGCCTTTGCTCATATTTACTAAGGGTGCCAATATTTGTATATATATATATATATATATATATATATATATATATATATATACATACATATATTAGGGCTGTCAATAGATTAATTTTATTAATAGCATACACATACACAGGACAGATTAATACATTATCCTGAATGTGTGTGAAAACAACGTGAATATACTGAAATATGTCTGTGCATAAATACAGTGTGCAATCAGTGTGTCAAGAGCGCTCATACATGATTTGTTTGCCCATCAATATAACAGACTCACGCGTACTTAATGTATGACTCCTGTACATCACCGCAATCGTCTTTACTTTGATTGCAATCCTCATCCATCAAAACTTTCATAGCAAGAAGCTGATTTGCTTTATCCAGCCGAGAAACATAGTTTTCATATCATCTGGCTATACAGAGGTGGGATGTTTCAGACAGAAACAGTGCGATGCTGTGTTAAATATGCTTTTTGCACTTTTAACCCAACTTCAAGATTTCACCTGTAGGCCTGTCTGAACTTTCCAGTCGCCTTTAAGTGTGAGACTGTCACATAGCCTCAATTCGCCTCCAGATAATCATAGTGACATATGGACTTGCCGTACTTGCACTCTTATATTCTGATGAAATGTGGCAGACGTCTCATCACCTTCTGCGAAGCACTGGTGAGCATATGGGCCCGTAGAAAGTAATTCATCCTTTCCAGACCACATAAACAGGAAACATTAACAGCATGTAAGCATGTCCTCCCTGCTTGACATCTTATTTTCTTGTTTTATTTACTCATTTTAGTGAGTAGCGAAATGCCATTCCTGCCAGTTGCTATGAGGTGAATGGCTATTAAATGTTGACTGTAAGGCTAAATTGTAGCAATACAAACTAATAATTCTATGACGTGAGATTAAAACAGCTTTACATAAAACAGTCAGGTATATTGTTTAGTGTGTTCATATGCTTGCAGGAAGCTTTCCTCCTGTACAGATCTGTCCACTAATGTGCCCCATACGCTTTTAAATGTAAACATGCAAACATATGGTAAAGTAACTCAAGCGTAACATCTGTGGTGAATTAAAATTGCTACAACATCAGCTGTGAGTGAACACAAGTGATTAAATAAGACTAATTAAGAGATTAAAGGCTTTTTAAAGATCTGTGCTAATTAAGTCATAACGCGTGATATTGCGAAAAACTGTACTGTCTGCACGTAAAACGGGACCACAATTAATAATTTAGGAATTAAATACCACTGTTTTCCGGTTTTAATGAGTCTTCAATTAAAGTCTTCCTCACAATGATAATAAAAGTAAAAGCAAAACAGCTGAGCTCCCAGCTAAAGCATTTATACAGTTTTTGTGTGTGTGTGTGTTTGTGTGTGTGTGTGTGTGTGTGTGTGTGTATTTTTTGAATTAATGAGATTAGCATGTATGTCAGGGGTTAGGGACATAATATCTGGGGCATGAAACATCAAAGGCTTGGAGTTTAGCAACAAGCATAAAAGCTGCACTAATCAGCTAACATGGCAGGCCACAATAAGTTCTTGACTCTTTGCTGAGAGAAGAAATCATATGGTCAATGAGTGTAAATAAGTGTATTTTGCTTCTATAGTGGGGGACATTATCCTTACAATGACGTACCAGGGCTCAACGCTAAGGATTTTTTTCTGTTGGCCAAGTTGGGTCAGTGGTTCAGATTTTTATTTCCCCTGCCAAAATTTTTACTGGCCCCACCACAAAAAAGTAATAAATAAATAAAATAGGCCTGGTTATTGTCTTTTATGTTTTTAAAACATACCCTTAATAAATAAGGCTGTGACACTAAAAACTATCCTATAATCCACAAATAAATTTCAAATATTGTTAAAGACAAGTAAACTAATAAAATAAGAACAAATAATCAAATTACGAGCAATAGCACAAATACAATAGAACAAACAAACAAATAAAATAAATACTGTTTTTCATGCTTTTCAGGTGAGTCTAACAGAAATTTTGATTAACATTAAAACAAAGACAGCAGCAGGTAGGCTACTTTAAGAGATGCACAGATCCAATATACTGTTACACATGGATTTTAATTTTCAACAGTTTATGTTCACTTAAGAAATAACAGATTATGTTTACTAGCATACTCTCTGAGACCGGCATTTTTTTAATGTAATTTTGCGTGAATATGTCCATTCAAGTGCAAAAAGATGTGAAAGAGAGCTCAACTCAGGATTCTCATGCTGTCTGAGAAGCGGCTTTCTGTGTGTGCTCTTCAGATGTGTGTGCACACAAAACTTCTCACACTACTGAATTGAGAAAAACAAGTGATAAACTATCGTGATGCAAGTTACAGTTTTGTCAACTGTCTCAAGTGACATTTACGCTGGCCACGGGCTATCGGGCAGTCCTTATTGTTGAGCCCTGCTTATGGCTTATTATCCATCTGACACTAAAGTTATGGGCAATATCTCCATCTTTTATTGAACTCAGCAGTCTGAAACAGTCAAGTTTAAAGATCTTAAAGGAATAGTTTAGTCAAAAATGAATATTCTGTCATAATTTACTCTCATGTCGTTCTAAACGTTTATACATTTTTCCCCTGTGGAAAAATCTGTGTTTTTGTCCATACAATGAAAGTCAAACATTCTTCAAAATAAATGATGACAGATTGTATTTTTATTTTTATTTTTTTTAAATTTGGATGAACTCTCCCTTTAAGGCATGTAAGCCCAAAGCAGTATCTGTAAACATGTCCATTCATGTTGATGTATTTATTTATTTGGTAAGTGGCTGTAAAATAAGATCACCCTGTTGATTTCTATTTTACAATGATGACCGAATGGCTCTTCATTTTTCCACACACACAAGTGTCCTTAAATCACATGGATGCTGACCGCATCCCTCTTTGTATAAAAATATTTTCCAGATTAAAAAGAAATACCTTTTTTAGGACACTTCCGAGAGCCCAAAATGTTTAAACAAGACCAGCTGTATTTTTATGGATTACACATTTGGTAAGCAATCATTTGGCCAGGGCTCTATGTAGTAGTTAATCTTGGTCTTTCTAGCTACTGATTCCAGGATTTTTTTTTATCTTTTTTTTTTTTTAACCTCTTATTACAAAGTACAGCACAAATTTCTAATTAGAGATATAATTTATCCAGGACTGGTACTGTAGAAGGAAAATATTTAGTGTCCTCCAGTTTGGCAATGGAATTATCTTATCCCCACTCCTCCACCGTTTTTAACATGCTAAAGACATTTGACAGTGAACCACAAAGGATAAGCAGGAAGGATCGCAAAGCCCAGTGGTCAACCCCTTTCTCATTAACCTCCTGGATGCTCCCCAGCAATAACTGCACATTTCCATGGTTGCTTAGTAATGCAAAACCAACCATACAAAACAGAGCATTCAAATCATTAGAGCATTTGGTAGGATGAGGCCATTCCAGGAAGTGGCTACGCTCACATATCATTTCTATACACTTAATTACAGAACAGATATATTATCTTTGGTGAAGGAGTAGATATAAGTCAAATATATTATATTCTATTGGACACTTTAACTAGTTACAAGTATCTTCAGATTTACAAATGGCTACAGCCAAGCCAACCAACCTGGGCTACATTTCCCAAAAGCATTGTAAGCCTAAGTAGATTGTAGAAACCATTGGCAGCCATTTATACAAAATTTTGTTTGTTCTTTTTTAATTAGTTATACTACAGTATATTGGTTTTGTATCTCTTCTGTAATCATGAGTTGATAAAGGTATTAGTCAGCCATAAAAGGAAAGCAAGCCCCCTCCCCCCAAAAACAAAACAAAACAAAACAAAAAACGATCATATAATAAGAAGTCTTAGTTGAACTGGTTAACCTTCCTGCTTGAGCAACTGTGCTACTGCGACTGTTCAAAGTGACTCTGCTGTCGATTGAGCTAGTGCCAGAAGATGCTTTGGGTTTTTCCAGCTAAACCAGACGGCAGAGAGGAGTAAACCTCTGACCCAACAGTTTGTAAACTATCTTTCCGCATGAGTTCAGACATGCAGCTGGAACACACGATGGTGGCTATGATAAAAGGAGATGACTGGTTAATCAGAAATCCCAATGCTTACTGTAGGTACAACAGGCCTGGAACACAGTTTCCTGGATACAAATGGCAAAATACATAGATGACTAATGAAAAAGTACTATGCTATTACTGTGCTTTTTTTTAGACGTACTTTGTGTGTGTGTGTGTGTGTGTGTAGGGGCACCAGTCTCAGGGTATGGTTTTTGTTTTGGAAGTTGCGATTCAAAATCTGAGTGAATGGCATGACACATTTTATGTGCCATGACAATACCATGGTATACTGTATGAATGGTATTCATTAAATTCCATTGTATTACCATCTTATACTATCCATTCATTCAGACCTACAAACTGACAAGATGTGAAAAAGGTGACATGTTTACAAATGAAATCCCTGTAGGGGTGAGTTAAATTTGTTTGTGATTTTTTTTTTGTGAATTCTGGTGCATTAAGGACAACAAGGGACAACATTTGCTTTAAGTAAAAAAACAAACCAAAAACATTGATATTGAAACATAAAACTGAAAAATAAATAAAAAAATGCTTCACTACTTTTACATAGCTAAATTGAATACATTAGCAAACAACACTGATCATGCTAACACGTAACAATGGTCAACACGATCACTCATTAAAACACAGTGGATTTTGTTTCTTTACATGCTCATTTTTATTTCCCTTGTAACTCTTGACAATGCCAGACGTTAAAATCAGATAGAAATATCAATGCAGTGGGAGTTAGCCTTTAACTCAGCAAAAGTATTTCAATTCATTCTGAACTGACGTTGTAATACACTGACGTTAGCTTACGTGCTAACAAGCTTACCAACAAGTTGGGAAAATTTTGATGGGGTAACGTTAGGAGAAATGTATCACAAAACACTTACTTGACTTACTTAGTAACCGACAAAGTAACTTGATTTGGCAAGTTAATGATACTAAAAAGCACTAAAAGCACTACATTGTTACCTCAGCAAACTTACCTCAGAATTGTTGTAGTACCATGAAAAATTGTGTTAATTCAGGAAGACGATGCCATTATCTTGATTCTGACTGGCCAAAAGACGCAAGGCACTGCACCAAAGAAGTTTTATTAGGAAAAAGATTGTGACAGCTTGAGAGATGTCTATGCTCTCACTCTCCCCGCGATGAATTTCTCTATTGTTATTATTTTTTTGTCCTAGGGGATGTCTGTATAAGGCTTTCTTCACATCTGAAACACTTTGATTTCTTTTTTTTCTTTTTTTTTTCAAAGCCTCACCATATGAAGTAAAGCATTTGTAGATGCAGGGTTCCCAAAGGCCCTCTCTATGCGACATATGTATTCCATTACTAGATGTCTCAAACATTTCTCCAGAACTTGTGGCTTTACAGTCTGCTTGAGTTGAGGATTAGGCACTCCTGAAATTGATTTATTTCAGCACTAAAACTGTTTATTAAATATAATAGACCATCAAAGTTGTCAGTGGAAGGAAGAGAGAAAAAGGGAGCCATCATCATTTACCACAGAAGTGAACGTTTTCAAAAGAGGCAGTTGAAACGTCTTGGTTAAGGCTGAGGTACCACATGGTCTCAAATTACACGTGCATCTTAAACCGATTCCAGAAGAGGCTAAGCAATTTTTATTCTAATGACATAGCCATTTACTGTAAATTTTGATTTTCTGTATTTTTTCATCTCTTTTAGCTTATAAATCTCCTCTAACCTTCCATTAAAAGCACAAGAAATAAAAATTATAAATGTACGATAGCTCCAGTCAGGAAAGCTTTTTCAAGTCACATAATATAAGGAAGCACAAAGAGAATGTTTATTGAACATTTTTCATGTTATTTATCACACTTTTCCTCCCCATATGAAAAGAGTAGCCTATCTGTAACATACATTTCGGCAGCAGACAAACATATCAGGTCATTTCCACTAAAGTGGCCTCCTTCCAAATCTGGTAAGGACTTTTAGTCTGCCCCGCATCAGGCATATCAACAAACAGAGCACGCCAAACTACGGGTGGTCCGATTATCATTATTTGTGTCTTAAACAAGCCTGGAATCTTTAAATACGTGGCAGATGCCAGGCACCCTGTTTTGCAGAGTAATGACTTGAAAAGGTCCCGAGACAGCTTCTTTATTTCATACAACACTATATACTCATGATTAATTGTAATTGTAGACTTTTAATTCCTTTAGAGGATGAATAGTTCTTATTTTGGGCCACGTTGTGACTTTGTGGTTACATTTCTGAGAGTTACAATGTTAACATACGCATTCTGACATTCAGACACACACTGATGTTTAATGTGACAGGAAATTTTGGTCATGGATTAATGTAATGTGACAACAATGTTTTGATAGCAAATTACTAACAATTGAAAGCCACTGCATTTATAAAACTTTCCACAGCAGTTAGCTGTTTCTGTTTACGACATCCCATAGAGAATGACTTGATGTTGACACAGTTGTAGACATCATCGGTAATGATGTGTGTCACTGATGAAAGCTTTCAACACAACTTCTTCTTAAGTCATATATCAGAATGCATACTTATAATCATCTGCAACATCTGGAACAACCCTGGGATATGTAAACTAAAGTGAAGACGAAGAGAAAGCCTGCATACTGGAATGTAAACTTTAAGTGCGGTATTTTTATGAAGAGTTTCAGTGTAAGAGATATTATGGATGCTTTTTTTCTCTCTCCATTTTCTTAAAGGATTAGTTCACTTCAGAATTAAAATTTCCTGATAATTTACTCAACCCCATGTCATCCAAGATGTTTATGTCTTTCTTTCTTCAGCCAAAAAGAAATTAAGGTTTTTGAAGAAAACATTTTAGGATTTTTCTCCATATAGTGGACTTCAACAGTTACCAATGGCTTGAAGGTCCAAATTACAGTTTCAATGCAGCTTCAAAGGGCTCTACACAATCCCAGAAATAAGGGTCTTGTCTAGCGAAGCGATCTGTCATTTTCGAAAAAAATAAAAAAATAAAATGTATATACTTTTTAACCACAAATGCTCATCTAGCACTAGCTCTGCGATGTGCCACACATTATGTAATCATGTTGGAAAGGTCACGCGTGACATGGGCGGAAGTACAGAGCAAGTGTTTACAAAGCAGTCGTACAAAGACTAAGTCAAACGGCCTTTACAAAAAAGGTAGTTTGAAGTTGGAGGAGATGGAAATGAGATGTTTGAGAGTTTTGAGAGTTTTTTTGCCCTACAGCGGTACTTCTACTTAGAAGTAGACCTTTCCAACGTGATTAAGTGATTACATAATGCGTGACGCATCAGAGAGCTAGTGCAAGACGAGCAGTATATCAAGTATATTATTTAATTTTTTTTTTTTTGAAAATGACTGATCGTTTCGCTAGATAAAACTCTTATTTCTCGGCTGGGATTGTGTAGAGCCCTTTGAAGCTGCACTGAAACTGCAGTTTGGACCTTTAACTTGTTGGTAAATGTTGAAATCCACTATATGGAGAAAAATCCTGGAATATTTTCCTCAAAAACCTTCATTTTCAACTGAAGAAAGAAAGACGATGAATTTTCAGGAAATTTTAATTCTAAAGTGAACTAATCCTTTAACTTTGTTGTTTTTTAAGGCATGTGTACTATTGCTGTTGCTCATACTTTGGATCAGGGTTTTGTGAGTGTAAACTTTTGTGCACCGTTTGTTTTACAGACATAAATAATGGCTAAAAAAATTATATATAACATTTTTATTACTTTTCTGTATTAATTTTATTTAGTGTTTTTTGTTCAGTTTTTAGTTTATAAACAAGCACATTGATTGATTGATTTGATTTGATTTGATTGATTAGTTACATTGTCATCACAATTCAAACACACCATCTTTATATCTGGATGGAAATATATCCAAATTGGTTTTGTACATTTTTGTGACTGCCTCCTGACAAAATCTGGTCAGAAGACTGTAAATGTGACTTCATGACAATGATGGTGTCATAGAATGCAATCAAAGAAAAATGCAACAAGAGAAAATCCGAATGCCGCCAAACCATAAAGCGAAACAGCAGACCTGTGGAAGAATTCAGATTTAGCTTTGGGAAGACATCCAGGAATGAGGAGACGTTATCGTCGGTCCTCATCAGGTCTGAGTTATGAGAAGCATCAGTGATCTCTTGTTCTTTGTGCAGGAATCAAACGGCCTATCTTCATTTTCTGTGTGGTGCACACATAAAAACACACACAGATGCAGGGATGCATGCGGGGGAATGAGGACATGCTCATGTACGCTCTTGTACCGAGGGTGAAGAAGCTCTGAGATTGAGAAGACAAGAAGTCTGTCAGGTTGAAGCTCGTTGCAGATGGTTTTATGCAGACAGGTGGCACAGATTTCACAATCATTATCAGGCTTAGATGGAATATGCGGACCTTTATGCATGATTTTAGTGGAAATTCTGCTGATTGGATTTATATGGAATTATATATTTCCCTTTATGTGTTAAATGGAACTAAAAGTACAGTTATAAGAGTATAATATTAATCAGTGAAGTAGATGATATTATTTTTATAGAAAATATGAATTGCACTTGCCCATGCAAAACTAGGTTCATGGGCAACTAGTTATGCATTCCAGGCCAGTAGTTGGTGATGTCACTTTGTAATGACTACACGCCTATAGACTGAACACATAATACGCATGTGCATGACGTCACTGTTTTCACAAATTTACGTTTTTGTAGTTTACAAGGAGAAGATAATGTTATAGTTTTCAAAAACGTGCACTTTGAAACCGTTTTCAAAAGTTTGCGTTTTCAGGCCCCCAAAACGCTGTTGTTGTGTAAATGAATGGCCAAAATGTTAAAAAGTTTTCTATTTTAGTTGAAAACAATGTTGTGTAAACAGCTCCTCAGTTGCTAAGGTGTTCTGAGTCGTTTTTAACACATGTGGTTGCTAGGGTGTTCTGCGTGGTTGCTGGGTGGTTACTTTTTAGCCCAATTCAAATAAGCAAAGTTTACAATTCTCGCTGTTGAATGCAATTGCGTCAATAAGGAGTTGTAAGATTTTATTAATGCTTCATAGATAAAAAGGGAATGAAACTATATAAAGAATTACTGAACAACTGTTTTTACAAGGCATATAATCAGTCATGGGGGTCAACAGGGCAAATATTTGTGTTTTGTTAAGTATGAAAACCTCCCTGGTCTCATGAAATATCCACAATGTTACACATTCATGCCTTGTGTAACAGTATAAATCAGCGTAATTGATCAAAAGTTTCATGAATAACTGTAGCTCTCTGAACCTTTAGATATGAATTATTAAATAGTTTTGTAAAAAAAAAAAAAAAAAAAAGTAGATAAAATAAAGATCAGCCACTACTACGGTGAGTCATAAACCTTTATTATGCATGTCACCATTTTATCTTCAGGATGACAGCTGGGTTAGATAAGCAAAGAGACCCCAGTTATCTAGCTTTCCACTTCAGATCACTTTCAAAAAGCCTATGCTCTTTACCCACAACACAAATGACCTGAAACGGAGCTCCTCAGCATGAAGAGAAATCTACATGTCCTTCAAAAGAGAATGAGTGATACAGACTGATTCAAAACAGCTGGATGGCTCTCTTGAGAAACAGGGGGCCAGTGACACACTAGTCGGACTATGTGTTTTAAATGTAAACACGTGGGCTCCCCTGTTTCTTTTGATCGCACTCTCCATTTTGAAAAAGTGCCATTTATAATCAACAACCTGAGGTGGTAACCCTTTACAGATGCTTATGTTAAAGTCCAATGTAAGTTAAGTCATACCATGCCTGTTTGAGTTGGGTGAGGACACTTTTTTTTTTTTTTTTTTTGTGAAAGTACATCTTCTGTACTATGCAGGGGTTACATTTAAACAATGCTAGGGTGGATTGAAAGACCAGATGGCTACAGACAGAGCTCAGGTATTGGTTGAATGTTTCTAGGTCCTGTTTTTCCTCAGATTAACCTCAGAACACATCTGCTTCCTAATGCAGGGTGAGTGAAAGCACATTCGAGCAGCTGTCCACCTCACTGAGCCGAGTGCAGTGAACAAGAAGCATTTAAGAGCTATATCTTAGTCATCATGTTTAGGCAAGTTTTATGTAAGTTTAGGCTTTGATTGTGTTTAACTGCACATTATTGTTTTGTTCTGTTTTTTTAAATTGTAAAATATTTAGTAACAGGTTCATTAACATTAGTTAATTCATTAAGTATTGTGAACTAACCATGAACAACAATTTTACAGCTTTTTATAATCTAGATTAATGTTATATTCATGTGTGTTCAATGTATATTAATGTTAATTTATACTTAAAATAACTTAAAATGTTAAAAAATGTATTGGTATATATGAAAAAAAAAATCTACATTAGATTATGATTTGAGATTAGCAAATGCTATAAAATTATTGTTTATATTGTTAGTTGCATTAGTTAACAAATTGAACCGTACATTTATATAATTAATATTTCATTATTTTTGTTTTGTTTTCTAGTTTTGTCGGAATTGAACTATTCATTTTATACTGTACTGAAGTATGAACAGAACACCTTCCAAAATAAACATTGATTCATCAAAAACTAAAGATTTGCTATGAATAGGCATTAAACCATCTTGTTAATTTATTTATTTAATTATTTTTGCCGAAATAAGCCCAGTGAAAGCCACTATTTGTAAATTGTTAGTTTTTTCCCCAGGATCCTATTAGAGAATGCATAACATGGAACAGTATTACAATGACTTGGACTTTGAAAATATTTCCATCCTTTAAAGTCCACATCAAAAACCTAAACTAAAGTGACCTGAGGATTACAAGATTGAGGTAAAGCTGGGCTAAATGACTCGTGGCGTTCCTGTCCAGAAGTTGCCACAAAGCTCTTGGACCCAATGACTTTGCACCAACGCTTGAAACCGAGCAGTTGATGAAAGTTTAGGGTCCATTTACAGCTGTGCAGATGTTCAGCCCATGCATGTTACACGCACTGCTGGAAACACATAAAGTTTGGTGAGACCAGCTGCATTCTTTACATTCTACTTAAATAAGTCTATGGAACCTTTGTAGAGGTTTTAAAATAAAAAGAAGCTTACTAAAAGAAGCTTTGGTGTTCTGATGTTGAAAGGCCATTTAGAGACATTCAAGCCAAGTCTGTTTTTACGCCAACGTCTCTCTGGACTGCATTGAGACTAATTAGAAACTTCAGATAACATTGAGGCTGTACTGAAAGACCATTGAGGGGACTTTCCCTCTCCAACAGAGAAAGAGCGATGAGGAGTTGGTGGTTAGCTTGGACGAAAATTAGTGGCGCAGAGGTCAACATATCCAGCGCAGTTTGATTTGAACAGTTAATGTGTTTAACAGTTTCTAAACTAGATCGTTTCCAAGCTCCCGGCTTCTTACATGATGTTTCCGTGAAGGTATTGACGGAGTGACCAAAATCATAACCTACAGGAGTCTCTCTGTCTCTCGCCGTCATGCGCTCCAAATATTTCTGTCTCGTAAAGTCGGCAGTCGCACTGCCGAACAAGCAGGCAGGCCAAGTTCAAAGAGTACACTTTCTTCTGAGGGTGGGCACTTTGGCCCCATGGCAAGAGTCTGACAATGCCTATAGAAGATTTACAAGGCTATGAAATGGCTTATCAGATAAAACATTCATCTGAGAGGGAGACAGAAGGAGAAACGGTAAGCTAAGGAGCCGAGAGGCGCAGGGTGAAGAAATCCAGAGAGATATGAGGGGTGAAGCAAGGAGACGAGACGTAGCTTAGACACGAAGAGAGACAGAGCGTTCTCAATAACGAAGATCACTTAATCATCCTTTACCATCAAAACCATTCTCTGTTTTCATCCAGTCTGGATGGTTCTCAAAATAAACATTTATGGACCTGAAAAATTCTCCCTCTTCTGGAGATATCAGATAGCGCAATCCATCAGTCCGCAGACCACAAAATTATACAGCTAATACTCCATCCGCCAGGCGGCTCGATATGACTAAATGTGAAAATCAGTGAAATGAAGCAGGCCTGAGACATCCCGGCACCAAATAATTGAACGTTAAGATGCAATTGAATGAGCAAGACCTGTCAGTTAGGCTCAAAATGAAACAACAATAATGTCAAAATGGGGAAATGAACACACATCTGGTAGAAAGATGTCCTCTTATTTGTCTAGGTGGCTTGCGGTAGCTAGGCTTATCCTGACAAACCTTTTCCTTTCTAAATAGGTATAAATTATTTAACATTGAAACTCTGCCTAAGTATTCTTGATGACTGATTACTGCTAGCATTGAGGCATTTTGAGAAATATAATTGCAAAAAGACAGCAGGAAGACTGAATTCTGTAAAAGTGAATGTATATTATGTCTTTTCACTGATTCACTGCTAAGTGGACAACTCTCTTAGCTAGGTCAGCTAAAATTACATCTTAAAGAAGTATGCTAGGTTCAGTGCAAGTTAAAGGGGTCATGAATTGAGAAATAAAATATTTTGACATATAAGTTTTAGAACTCAATACTTCCTTGTTAGTCCAAAAACAGCTTTTATTGAAACCAAGCTCCCAAAATGACTCGTTTTGGACTTTGTCTCAGTTTGAAGTAATAGTGCAATGAAAGACCGCCTCTGCAGAAGACGATCAACGTCTAACGTTTTAAACAAGGCAGGCTTTTCAGAGAGACTGAGAAAAAAAAGATTCAGTGCCGACTATATTGGATCCGACAATAATGTCGCAACACACAAGTGTGAGTAACAATGTTTTTACTATTCATCACTATTGCTTTGTCTGTTACAGATCATTTGATATGTATTCACTTTACTTTAATTTTATTGAAAATGATGAACGATGGATATAAGAATGACAGTGGCATTATAGTATTGCATTGTCATAGCTACAGAGTAGTAAAATTGAATGTAACTTCACACAGAAAAGGTTAGTAAGTGATTTTTTCCCACACTAAAATTATGTTAACATGCATATTGTTAATGTTTTGTGGATACAGTATAGACTACTATTGAAACGTTTATGTATTGGCCTCATTCATATTCTAAATACCTCAGATTTTAAGAAAGGGAGGGACAAGTTTAATTTGTTTTTTTTAATGTTTTTTATGTTTGATACATATCACGATACTGAACTCATGATACGATATTACTCCAAGACATATGGTAAAAGGATAACGAAAAATGTACTGTTGATTAAAATGCTAAATTTGGTATTACATTGGGAGTGGAATGACTTATGTTTGCACTCTGTCACTGACTAGATATAGTATAATGTAGTTCACTTTTTACTGTTGATATAAGACATTTGGCTTTGTCAAGACTCACAAATATCCCCCCATTGCATTATTATACATTATATTCAACATTATACTGTATATAGTAGTTTAATGTAGTATTGACACTAAAACTCTGTAAACTTGAATTTTTTTTTCTCACACAGTAATTTTCATTTTGGGTGAACTATGCACAACACATACAGTATTGTCACTATCCATGAAATTATATTGTTGCATTTTTGTATTGCGATATATTGTGACACAATATATTGTTACAACCCTTAAAATGATCAAAAACATGCAAAATGCGCTGTTGATTGAGTTTAGTTTGTATTGAAGTCAGAATTGTCCTGCCTTAACTATTTTAAAGAACAGTGCAAGAAAAAAAAAAGAAAAGAAAAAGAGATAGTTAAGGTAAGGCTAAATTTGTTCTATAGTGTTGGCATGAACAATCTTGGAGAGACAGATAGAGACAGGGAAAGAAATGACTTTGTGGAATGCTGGAATTTCACAGGTTTTGGAGTGAAAAGAATGTGGTTGAATACACAGATTCAGATCTGTGTAGGAAATGGAAGCATGTCTGAACAGAAGTAGGAAGAAGCATCCAGCCAATAAGTACATGGTTTGAGTGTCACTCCCCAATAGCTGCAGGGTCTGACCTATAATGATATAATTTATATGCTGAATATTACAGACTAACAAACAAAATAAAGCACATGGGAAATGGTTAGCCACAGGGTGATGTTCTGGAATTACATGCTGTTTACTTAAGGAGGTATCAGAAGATTGCCCAGATCTGCCCAGAAGCAACAGTTAGCATTTAGTTTTGACCAAATGTATTTTACTTTAGTCTTACAGATAGTTTCCTGGTTTAAGATATGTATGACATCCAATACAAATCAAATGTGTGTCAGGGGAGTTTTCTGTACATAGTGATGTGAAGTTTATTACATTTTAGAGCTGTTAATTGTGTATTTCTTTTCTAGTGTTCCATGAATTTTTATTGTTTCATTTAACATTTTACTGTTTAAATGAATTATTATGAGAGTAATTAAATATGTTAAATTTAACAAAAATACTTTATGTACTTAATGTCACTTTATTAACCACACTGTAAAAAATTATTTTCATGATTTATCACAAAAATTTTTTTTTGTCAAATCAACTTCAATAATTCATGTGGTTCAAGTCAAGTCAAGTCACCATTATTTATATAGCGCTTTTTATAATGTAGATTGTGTCAAAGCAGCTTTACAGTGATAACTGGTACATTATTTTGGCTGCACAGCAGCTCTTAAGGAATAGTGTCAATGCAGGCAGATCAAAGCACTGTTGAATATCAAATGTCAATTGTCAAGTGTCCCCAACTAAGCAAGCCAAAGGCGACAGCGGCAAGGAACCCAAACTCCAACAGGTGACATCAGGTGGCAAACAGGTGTTAAAATGGAGAAAAAACCTTGGGAGAAACCAGGCTTAGTCGGGGGGCCAGTTCTCCTCTGGCGAACAGTGCTTTGTTACGACTCAGGTTGCTATCATAAGTCAGATAGGATCGCAACATTCAAAGTATTTAATTCAGTTCCATCCAGTTGAGGATCGTATTCATCACACTGGTATGGACGGTTGTTGAGGAGATGCGCCACTGGTTGTCATGTTGATGAGGCCTTCATAGTGGATGATCTAGTTGACTCAATCTCTGCTGATACTTCAGGGCTGCGTTGTGGTCGTGTCAAGGTCCTCGATCTCACCTGGATACGGCCCGGATCCGGCTGACTACGGTAAACCTCGGGATAAACAGAAAGACTAATATTAGCGTAGATGCCATTCTTCTTCTGATGTAACGAGTACATCTGGTGTTATTGGAATTGTTCCCGGTTCCGGCTGACCTAATTTATGCAGCCTAATAATCCTTTAACGGATTTGAAAAAATAAATTGATAATGTGTTATGTGTATGCCAGGTTAAAGAGATGTGTTTTTAGTTTAGATTTAAACTGACAGAGTGTGTCTGCTTCCCGAACAATGCTAGGAAGATTGTTCCAGAGTTTAGGTGCCAAATAGGAGAAGGATCTACCACCTGCAGTTGATTTTGATATTCTAGGTATTATTAGCTGGCCTGAATTCTGAGATCGTAATAGACGCGAAGGACTATAATGCATTAAGAGCTCACTCAGGTACTGGGGAGCTAAACCATTTAGTGCTTTGTAGGTAATTAGCAAGATTTTAAAATCTATACGATGTTTAACAGGAAGCCAATGCAGTGTTGACAGAACCGGGCTAATATGGTCATATTATACTTCCTAGTTCTAGTAAGAACTCTAGCTGCTGCATTTTGTACGAGCTGTAGTTTATTTATCAGGCGAGCAGAACAACCACCTAGTAGAGCGTTACAGTAATCTAGCCTTGAGGTCATGAACGCATGAACTAACTGTTCCGCATTTGTCATCGAGAGCATATGTCGTAATTTAGATATATTTTTAAGATGGAAGAATGCGGTTTTACAGATGCTAGAAACATGGTCTTCAAATGAAAGATTGGTATCAAAGAGCACACCCAGGTTCCTAACTGACGACGAAGACTTAACAGAGCAGCCATCAAGTGTTAGACAGTATTCTAGGTCATTACGTGAGGAAGTTTTTGGTCCAAAAATTAGAATATCTGTTTTTTCTGAATTTAGTAGTAGGAAATTACTGGTCATCCAATTTTTTATATCAGCTATGCATTCCGTTAATTTTGTGAATTGGTAAGTTTCGTCAGGGCGCGAAGAAATATAGAGCTGAGTATCATCAGCGTAACAGTGAAAACTAACGCCATGCTTCCTGATGATATCTCCTAAGGGTAGCATGTACAGAATGAAAAGCAATGGTCCTAGTACCGAGCCTTGCGGTACTCCATATTCAACTTGTGATCGATATGACCTCTCTTCATTTACTTCTACAAACTGATAACGGTCAGATAAGTATGATTTGAACCATGACAATGCAATTCCACTAATGCCAACATAATTTTCGAGTCTATTTAAAAGAATATTGTGATCAATAGTGTCAAATGCAGCACTAAGATCCAGTAACACTAATAGAGAGATACAACCACGATCTGATGATAAGAGCAAATCATTAGTAACTCTAATGAGAGCAGTTTCAGTACTATGGTATGGTCTAAATCCTGACTGGAAATCCTCATAGATACTATTTCTTTCTAAAAAGGAACATAGTTGTGATGATACTGCCTTTTCAAGTATTTTTGACAGAAAAGTGAGATTTGAGATTGGCCTGTAATTGACTAATTCTCTAGGATCAAGTTGTGGTTTTTTAATAAGAGGTTTAATAATAGCCAACTTAAAAGTTTTTGGTACGTATCCTAGTGATAAAGATGAATTAACGATATTAAGAAGAGGATCTATGACCTCTGGAAGCATCTCTTTCAATAGCTTAGTCGGTATAGGGTCTAACATACATGTTGTCGATTTTGACGATTTAACAAGTTTAGACAATTCTTCCTCTCTTAAAGGAGTAAATGAATTAAATTTTTCCTCAGGGATACTACAATGCACCGTCTGACACAATACTGTAGTAGACGGTTGCATGGTTATAATTTTTTTTCTAATATTATCAATCTTGCAAGTAAAGAAGTTCATAAAGTCATTACTGCTGTGCTCTTTGGGAACATCAGAAGTTGAAGCTTTATTTCTTGTTAATTTAGCCACTGTATCAAATAAATACCTAGGGTTTTGTTTATTTTCTTCTAAAAGTTTTGAAAAATAGGCAGATCTAGCAGATTTTAAGGCCTTTCTGTACTCAACCATTCTCTCCCTCCACAAAATGCGAAATACTTCTAGTTTTGTTTTCTTCCAGTTGCGTTCCATTTTTCTGGCTGCTACCTTTAGGGCCTGAGTGTGCTCGTTGTACCACGGCGTTGGATTAATTTCCTTAATCTTTTTTAAACGCAAAGGAGCAACTGAGTCTAATGTGCTTGACAGAGGCAATAGTTTCCGTTGCAACATCGAGGTCTTCTAAGCTGTCTGGCATGCTAAGGCGATGAAACTGATCAGGAAGATTATTTATAAAGCGTTCTTTAGTGGTAGAAGTGATGGTTCTACCAAATTTATGGCAGGGAGGCAGTTTAGCTGTTTTGACTAAATGTAGTATACACGAGACTAGGTAATGATCTGAGATGTCGTCACTCTGCTGCAGAATTTCAACGGCATCAATATCAATTCCATATGACAATATTAGATCTAAAGTATGGTTACGACAATGAGTGGGTCCTGACACGTGTTGTCTAACACCAATAGAGTTTAGAATATCTGCAAATGCCAATCCCAATTAGTCTTTTTCATTATCTACATGGATATTAAAGTCACCAACAACAAGTACTTTGTCTGCTGCTAGTACTAACTCCGATAGAAAATCTGCAAATTCTTTGATAAAGTCTGTATGGTGTCCTGGTGGCCTGTATACAGTAGCCAACACAAATGTCAACTTACATAATGTTACGTAAAGTACCATCACTTCGAAGGAATTATATTTGAGAGACTTTTGACTAATACTATAAATATTACTATAAATTACAGCAACACTTCCCCCTTTGCCTTTCTGACGAGGATTGTGTCGGTAATCATAACCTTGAGGGCTAGATTCATTTAAAGTAATGTAACCGTCCGGTTTTAGCCAAGTTTCTGTCAAACACAGCATATCTAGATTATTGTCTGTGATAATATCATTTACAATAAGTGATTTTGATGAAAGGGATCTAATATTTAACAACCCAAGCTTTATCATTTGTTTATCATTACTATCTCTATTTTTTATTTGTTGAACATCAATTAAATTTTTACCATTAAATGGGTTTGGAAGTTTTTTGTTTTTACTAATTCGGGGTACAGACACAGTCTCTATGTGATAATATCTAGGTGTAAGAGTTTCTATGTGTTGGGAATTATCTGACTTCTGTAACGTGAGGCAGCTAGCAGACGGTCGGTTTAGCCGGTCTGTCTGCTTCCTGACCTGGGCCACAGTTTGTCATGTTTCAGCTCTAAGACTATGAGCCATATTACTAGAGAGAAGAGCAGCACCATCCCGAGAGGGATGAATACCATCTCTTTTCAACAGGTCAGGTCTGCCCCAAAAACTTTTCCAATTGTCTATAAAACCTATATTATTTTGTGGACACCACTTAGACAGCCAGCCATTGAGTGATGACAATCTTCTAACTATCTCGTCACTCCGACGAACAGGAAGGGGACCAGAGCAAATTACTTCTCCTGACATTGTATTTGCGAGTTCACACACCTCTTTAATGTTAATTTTAGTGATCTCCGACTGGCGAAGTCGAACATCATTAGTGCCGACGTGAATAATAATTTTAGAGTATTTACGATTAGCATTAGCCAGCACTTTTAAATTTGCTTTGATGTCAGGTGCTCTGGCTCCCGGCAAACATGTGACTATGGTGGCTGGTGTCTCTATTTTCACGTTCCGTGTAATAGAATCGCCAATAACTAGGGCACTTTCAACAGGATTCTCAGTGGGTGCGTCACTGAGTGGGGAGAACCTGTTTGATGTTATTATTGGAACGGAAAAGTGGTGTTTTCCGCGGCTAGGCCGCCTCACCGTTACCCAAGTGCCCTGCTGCACGGGCTCTACAGCCGGAACCGAACAATGTACAGAGTTCACTAAGCTAATCGCATCCAAAACAGTATCTGAAGCCCTTGCGTTCTTACTATCCTCGATTAAAGTTTGGATGCGTGTCTCTAATTCTGAGATTCTCTCTGTCAGCCTGAGTATTTCCCTACATTTATGACATGTAAATCCCTCGTCACTGACAGAGAGAGCTATACTGAACATGTGACAAATGGAACAGGTGACAGTGCTAGGAGAGGATGACATGACACGGTGTGTTTGTAGACTGATCCGAGTTACCACAGCTGTTTGATGAACGCGTTGAAAAAGGAGCGCGCGAGAGACTGATGACAAGTTAACAAGCTAGCGAGATGCAAACGCGTTGTAACAGCAATTTAGATTCAAAGATTTCAAGCTAGCGACGTCAGATTAATGTGGTAGGCAATATTAAATATAAGGTACTAATAATATAAGCAACAATGAATAAAAGTAAGAGATTCAAATCGAAGCTATACGGAGTTACAGACGCAAACCACTCTGAGCAGCAAGGCAGCCTGAGGCTTATTCATTTCACTAAGTAACGCAATTAGTTACATTTTTAGAAAGTAATTCAGTATTGTATCGCATTACTTTTAAAAATTACTTTCCCCAAAACTCCTTAGACCTTACGTAATCTAATTGTGTTCTGTCTTCTAGTTCTATATTCTCACAGCATGAAGGTAAGTTCTGACGGATTTATGAATGAAGCGCTCATTTTAAAACCTTCCCAGTCTACTGACATTTGTTATGACATCTGCTTCAAATATTACAATGTTCATGATAATTTTCGTTAACTCTACAAAAAGTGAATCCACTTCACCAGCTAATAACTCTTCAACAAACTCTTCCACAAAAACGGAAGTTCAAACACAAAATTCTAAAGATGGCTGCACACTTATTTCTCTGGTGCACAAGGTCTATAGAAAAGCTTATTGCTGTTATCAAATATAGGTTATCAAATAGTAACTGAATAAACAATGAGGATATTCTTGCAATAAGATGATTATTTTGGTGTCACATTTGGATTTGTGTCTAGCTCTAGCAATGACAAATCAACATTATGCGCAAATTTGTGTTTACACATGCTGGCTACACATTTACTTTGCAGGGTGTTCTTATATTTGTTTGTCATTTTTAATCAATGATAAGTACAACAGATACAGGACAGGAAATCAAAAGCACATGCATCCCATCCCACGGCTCATTTGAAGACATTGATTTTGGTCACACCTATTGTGTGTGACATCATAAGATATTTACATATTTGCATTCAAGCTATACATTTTATCGGTATGTGCTGCCAGAATCAAACTCATAATCTTGGAGTTGCCAGAGCATTGCATTGAGCTACATGAACAGATATGTGAAGTTTGGAGACAGAATAAGTGAGCATAACAAATAGAGAGAAAAACAAGAGTACATGTAGAGCATGCAGTCCTTCCGTAGCGCATCCACTCCTGTTTCCTGTAATCAACTCAGTACTTGACGCCACATCTCTCCACCTCGCGTCTATCAACATGCATGCATGAATAACTCTAAAGAGATAACGTTTAAGCCTCACTGAACCGCCGCTCTATTTACCACAGCTAAACTCTCTCTCATTTTCTTTCCTCCCTACTTTTCACACCGCACCTACCGTGAATAGACTTCTGTCCCCCATCCCTTCAAATGCAACAAGCGCCTTTGTCTCCCCAAACACTTAACTGCCACTTTTTTCATAAGTGCTAGAGCACCTCTCCACATGTACAGGCGGAGGGGGAAAAAGCAGAGGGTGGAAAGATATCTTAAAACATGACCCCTTAAAAGGATACGCGTCATCTGGTCTTTTGTGTCGGTTTTGGATGATGGAGACCAGGTGCAGTACATTCATCTATGAGGTGTGTGTGTGTGTGTGTGTGTGTATTGGACCTAGCTGAGATGGGAGATGGAGTGAGGCTTCAGTTTGACCCATGAAATGTTGAATGTCAAGGAAATATGAGTTCTTTATTTAAGTTATCAAAAAAGTGCACAGGGAAAATGATAGACTAAAAATTATCCCAAATTAAAACCTGGTATGAAATTTTTGTTAAAAAGTTTAGTATGTTAATGAAATATTTAAGTTTTTTATACATACTGTATATATATATATATATATATATATATATATATATATATACACACACGCAAAATATTTATATTTTAAATAAATGCTTTCTTTTGAGCTTTTTATTATATATCAAATAATTATGAATTTTTTTTACAATATTATATGTGACCCTGGACCACAAAACCAGTCATAAGGGTCAATTTTTTGAAATTGAGATTTATACATCATCTGAAAGCTGATAAATAAGCTGTGACATTGGTCCCAAAATTAAATTAATGTCCTGATTTTTTAGCTGGGATGTTCTACTGGACAGTTTACTAATGCTTCTGGAATGTAGATTTGAGCTTTTTTAAATGTGTCGTAAATTAAAAGTTGGGTAGGTAATTTTCGGAGAGGGTAGCAATAGCGAGCTAGCTTTGAAAGCAAAATCCCAACCTTCCTTCAGATCACTCTACAAAGCCACGCCTCCTCCAAAACACATGAACGAGTACAGGTAGGCGCGAACAAAAGCATCACGAGAGACGGTGTTAAACTACCTCATGTCTCAAAGCACATAACATTACAATAATAATGAACATAAACAACTTAAAGAGCACTGACCTGTACCACCTGACTGCTGCAGATTCTTTTCAGCATTGATCGTGTTGCCATTGAAATGCATAAATTCGAGTCACGAACTGCGCCGAATATAACGTCTGGGGTTTCCGTCTCTTCCAAATGATGGTAGTTAAGGCGTGAATGCAGCATAAGCTCATTGTTTTGGTTAATGAGGAACTGTAAAAGACGGCTGCTGTTTCAGTTGCAGTACTTGGTGACAGCATGAAACGCGCTGATGATGCGTAATATCAGGACATTGTATCATACGCCTTCCACAGATGATATATATATACATATAACTACATTGCTACATTGCTACATTGCTATTAGGAGGTGAAGAGACTTTCAACCAACATAACAAAAATGTTTCTGGAACAAATCGCCTACTCTGCTTTTAACTGAATGTGTTTTGACATTTAACCTCAAAATAACAGTCTAAAACATCAAAGATTATTGCTTGGTGGTGCCAAAAGCTTCGCATATAGTTATGATTGAGCGGTTACAAATATACACTTCTTTCTGTATAGGCTATGTGATTAAAGTCACAATGTAAAGGGCTGTAATGGATTTGAGGTCAACAGAACAACACCTGTTGAACCCAGAAGAGAGAAAAAAGGGAAAGAGAGAGTCTTCAGTGTATTGCTGCTCTCAACGTTTTTAAGAGCCAGTAAGATAATTCACCCGCCGAATTTTGTACCAGATTCTCTTTCAAAAAGACCATGGAAAGAAGACTGTTTGATTTAATTCACCTCCCCTTTAAGTATATATTGGCTACAAATGTGTTTTGATAGGCCTCTGGAAGTTAATGAAAATGGGCTGGCATGTTTAGTTTGGTGGGACAGCCCAGATTGGAGAGTATGAATCTTTTAATCAGCATATGGGTCAACTGAATGTCTATGCTAGGATTGTGTTCTTGGCCAAGACATCTGAATGCTTAACCTCAGTCGGATTTATAAGGTGGTTATTACTGGGCTGTGAGTCTGAATCTGTGTGTATTGGTATATTTGTGTATCTGTGGGCTTGTGTGTGTAAAACCGCTCTCATTAAAAAGAGATGACATATATAATCAATGTGCAAGATTGTTAAATTTAGACGTGTAGAGGATATGGTTAAGCTGACTGAGACATTTGCTCCTCTGTTGTGTTTCCAAACTCAGCATATTTTTTGTCTCTCATGCCTTAAACATCAGGGTGGATTTGTTCTGTACAAGGCTGGTGTAATTTAAAAAGAAAAATTAGAACAAACAAACGAAGGCAAATACTAAAGCACTATCAGAAATGTTTATTGCCCGTCTCATCCAGTTGACATAGATAGAGATGGCAAAAGCCCACTGGCAAAATTGCTCCGCAAATTGCCTGAGCCCTTAACCCAAAACCTTAATGGCTGGGCAGCCATTATGCAGGGCATTTTTCTTTTAAGCATGATCGCAAAAATGGCCAACACATGAATGAGACAGATCAAAACATCTACAGCACTATATCGCCCCCCTCTGGTGAACTGCTCAATGCGCTCCTAGTTCACTTCCAAAATCATGTTTGACCTCTCAGCATTTAGACTGTCCCTGGCCACCTTTTCTACATCCAGGAAACCCCCTTAACAATCTTCTTAACCTCAGCTGAACTGCATTGTGCTGCAGAATCTCTCTGCAACCATCTACTGTATGCATTCCAAGAGCATTTGGTTTGGACAGGGCTGCATGAGCACATCTGGGACTGGTTTACCAAATCCCAAGTCCCCACATTTTCAGTTTAAATTTTAAAATTCGTTTCCACGCTATAAATGAAGGTTAGGTGTGTTTATTTAAGTTGCATTCTTCAAACGTATTCAAGTCCATAACTGACCGTTTCCATATTTGTGTGATGAATCTGATTTACAGTTGTAATGTGGCAAACCAGGATGAAATAAATATAGCTTTGCTGATGGAATTAGATTAGTTTGGTTTGGTTGAGGCTTGTGTGGGATAAAATCAGAATTGAAGATTTGGATCTTGTTCAGGTTATGAGTTGGAATTTAAATAGAATTAGCCATTGAACATTATTAGTATTAATGTGTGTGTGTGTGTGTGTTATTATATATATATATATATATATATATATATATATCAGGGGCGTTTCCTCCGAGGAGGCAAGGGAGGCAGTGCCTCCTCAAATATTAGGATGAGAAAATAATCCATATTACAAAAACAAAACAATGCAAATATTACAAAATGTGACAATAAAAAGTGTATGTCACTCGTTTTTCTAAAGGAACACTGTCCAACAGCGACACCCGCAGGTAAAATTACAGCGGGAGTCTGCGCCTCCATTTCATGGGAACTCAAGCTGCATCGAGATGCGGTGGGAACGCCTCTGCATGATTGCATCGTGAAGCACATGTGTAAACTGTCCAATAGTGTCCAAGCACTCTGTGTATCTGTCTCCGTCATATTTATTGTTGTATGTCCAAGCACAATATATGTATCTTTCAATGGCAGAAATGGCGAGCAAACAGCAGTTTAGACCGTGTGCTTCTCTCTGCCCTCGTTACATCACGGGTGGGGACACACACAAGCTCTGTGTTGTTTGTTTGGGAGCGGACCATGCTCAGGCAGCCCTCGAGGGGGTTGCTTGTGAGCACTGTGATAAGTTCATTGTTAAAACTCTCTGCTCCTGCTGGGCGCTCTTTGAGGAGGGCGCCGCGTCTCGTGTTCTCCGTGGTTCGGGTCCTGCTTCTGCTGAGGCAGAATGGCGGCTCAGATCATGGGGTTCGCAGAAGGAATCTGGCAGAGGGGTTAGGGAGACGCCCTTTCTCTGCCCTCACTTGCCAGGTCCAGTGCCTTTTCCCAGGTGGAAGCATGCTCCACGGTTTCTTCCCCCTGGATTGAGGTACTGATACTGCACAAGTCGATCCTGAGAACTCGCCACCTCACACACCTGCTTATAAGGAGCTTATGGAGGTTGTGACTCGTGCTGTTGCTAAACTGAATATTGAATGGCCAGCCGAGAAACATGAAGAGAAAGAAAAAAGTTTATTCCCATCCAGATCACAACCTCCACATCGGGGATTGCCGTTCTTTCCCGACCTCCACACCGAGGTGTTGAGGTCGTGGAATAAGCCTATTTCATATCGTGTTTTCAGCCCCCATACGTCGAATTATTCTAAGATCATGAGGCTGAAACACCACGGCTATGCGGGATTGCCCAGGGTTGAAGAGACGCTTGCAAGCTATCTCTCCCCTGAGGCGGCGTCATCATTGAAATCCCTGACGTTGCCCACCAAGCCACTAAAGACTACTTCAGCGCTGGTGGGCAAAGCGTACTCGGCCGCAGGTCAAGCCGCAGCATGCTTGCACACCATGTCTATCATGCAAGCTTACCAGGCTGACCTGCTAAAAGAGATCGATGAGGGTGGGGAAGTTTCAGCTGACGCAATTCGAGAACTGTGTTGGGCTACAGATCTGTCTCTCAGGGCCACTAAGGAGACAGCCAAGTCTGTTGGCCGCTCTATGGCAGCCCTGGTGGTCACTGAGAGGCATCTGTGGCGGAATTTGTCTGGCATCAAAGAAAAGGACAAAAGCTTTCTTCTGAACACCCTGCTTTCACCTGCTGGCCTGTTCGGCGACGCAGTTACATCTGTCGTCGACAGGTTTCAGGAAGCTAAAAAGCAAGCGGTGGCATTCCAGAAGATACTGGGTGGGAGCAGCCTCAGCCGAGTACTAGCTCCTCACACAGGGCACAACAAAAGATCAGCGTCACCACTCGGGCTCCGCCACAGAAACAAGGTGATTGGGGGTCTGGGTGGCGGTCGCAGCCGAAGGCTCCTGAGAAAAAGACACCCGGCTACCCAGGTTCAACAGGGTTTTATTTACTGTAGTAAACCCAGAACAGTCTCTGGTTATGGAACAAGAAGTTCTGACTCTCTTGAAAAAAGGGGCTATCCTTCCAAAGAAGGATGGAGGGTTGCGTCCCATCTTAGACCTGCATGTTCTGAATCGCACAGTGCAGAAATTGAAGTCCAAGATGTTTATACTCAAACAGATTGTGTCACAAATCCAGTCCGAGGACTGGTTTGTGACGATCGATCTCAAGGACGCGTACTTCCATGTATCTATCCATCCTCAACACAGGAAGTTCCTAAAGTGTTTGCTTTCAGGGGCGAAGCATACCAGAAACAGACCTGTTTGCATCTCAGGAGACGACTCATTGTCAGTTATGGTTCTTCCTCACTCATCCAGGAGGTATGATATTGCACCATCACCCGTAGTTGTGGAAGATATGGGCGTGGCCCCTGAGGGGGCTCAGCTCATAGATTCTGGTCTCTCCACTGAGGTGGTGGAGACCATTTTCCAATCCAGAGCTCCTTCCACGAGGAGATTGTTCGCCATTAAGTGGAGGATATTTTCTTCATGGTGTGAAGAACATCATCTAGACCTGGCTGTTTGCTCTGTGGGTCCTATACTCGAGTTCTTGCAAGAACGCTTCTCCACTGGATTATCCCCTTCTACTCTAAAAGTGTATGTAGCAGCTATTTCTGCTTATCATTCACCCATTGATGGTACATCTGTTGGGAGGAATCCGTTGGTTACACGATTTCTTCGTGGCACATTGAGGCTGAGGCCTGTTCAGTGCACAAGAACACCGACTTGGGATCTAGCCATTGTACTAGAGGGTCTGACCCTGGCTCCCTTCGAACCCTTGGAAAAGGTTCCTCACTTTAAAAACCATCTTTCTTCTGGCCATATCTTCTCTCAAAAGGATTGGAGACTTACAGACCCTTTCGGTTGCTCCATCATGTCTGGAATTTACCGGGTTACGTGCCCAAGGTTCCTACTAATATTGAAGGTCCTGTTATGCTGCAGGCTTTCTGCCCTCCACCATTTTCCATTCCAGATCAGGAGTGGAAATCCTGTTCGGGCGTTAGATGCTTATGTCCACAGAGCTGCCCTGTGGCGTAAGACTGATCAACTGTTCGTCTGTTTCGGGTCACCTAGGAGAGGGTATCCTGCATCTAAGCAGAGAATGAGCAAGTGGGTGGTTGAGGCCATCTCACTTGCTTATGAGTCCTCCGGACAGCCTTCTCCTTTGGCTGTCCAAGCTCATTCAACCACGGGTATGGCCACTTTTAAAGCTTTCATCTCTGGGGTCTCCCTGCAGGACATTTGCAATGCAGCAGGGTGGTCCTCACCTCACACCTTCGTCAGGTTCTATAACCTGGATCTTGGCTCCACTCCGGGGTCGTCTGTTCTATCATCTTGATACACTCAGGCAACTGAGATTATGGTGTAGTGGGTATGGTATTCCCACCGTGTCTCGACACAGCTCGAGTTCCCGTGAAAGGGAACGTCTCAGGTTACGTCCATAACCCTGGTTCCCTGAATAGGCAACGAGACGCTGCGTCGCCCTGCCATACTCCCAGCATGCCTGAGAGTGCCTTGCTTCATCCAATCAGAAGCTAGCGTTCTTTGTTCTGGGTATGCTTTATAGTTTCCTGGTCTGTGACGTCACCCGCCTATTCCGTCACGCTATTGGACAGTTTACACGTGCTTCACGACGCAATCAGGCAGAGGCGTTCCCACCGCGTCTCGACACAACCTGAGATGTAACCAGAGCTGTAGGTATGCTATTACGTCGTGTGCAGAGTGATGTTAACATTTAAGCTCTGGTGAGAGAAAATGGCACTATCAAAGAGTCTAAAGAGGAGAGTTGACAGAGAGTTTATGTCACATCAAAATCGAACTGGAAAAGACCTGAAAACATGATGACTGTGGGGGTTTTTAGTGCAATCAGCTTGGTGAAATTAAAGATACATCTTCGTGTCTGTGACAGAGTGTTTACTGAACATGACTGATGATCTGAAATAAGATGACTATTAAAAAGAACAGCTGAAAATCAATACAAAAACCCTTGTTACGGTGTTGCCTCAAGGCATCATAGTATATTTTAGTTTTTTTTAAATAAAATTAGACTTTTAAATGAACTTCTAAAAAGATAAATACAAAAAAAAAAAAAATGTTTAAAATGTTTATTGATATTGTTATAGTGTCCAATTTTAAGCAGGAAAAAATACCACAAATATTTTTTTCCTCATTGATATATTGCGTACCAGAGGGTTAAATTGTTACTGCCTTTAGTTATTATTTTGGAATAAATGTAAAAATGCAACACTAACTTGATTAGATTGACTTGGTTTTAATAAATAGAACATTAATTGCACTGTTAATGTAAAAATACAAAATAGAATTGTATTTGGTTTCTTTTTTGATGTAATGTAAAGTAATGTTCATGTAACGAGGAAAATGTGACCATAAACATGAATTTATGTTTCATTTATAAAAAAAAAAAATTAAAAAAATGTGAGGACATTGTTTGCCTTTTCATTTCAGAACACCACTGCACGCCACTGATATACATATATATACAGTGCTGAGTAGATTACTTACAAAGTTGGTTACTGATTCCAAATTACATGACAAAAATTGTAGTTAGTAATGTAATTCATTACATTTCACATTTAAGGTAATATAATCTGACTACTTTTTGATTACTTTTACATTACTTTTGACCTAACTCATTCATCACCTTGATTTGAATAGGATATTCCTGTAAGATGTTGATATATAAGAAAAATGAGAAAAAAATTCCACTCTTTGTTATTAACAACATGAAGTGCATTAAATGTTACATTACGTCAGGGTTTCCCAAACTGGGGTTTGTAATGGAACTGCAGGGGGGTTGTGAGTTTAATGAAAAGTTATTAATTAAATCATGAAAATGTAAAATTAAAATGAATAATCTAAAACAAAACAAAATAGAATACTTACTAAAAAATATGAAATATTTTATTTGTTTACCTGCATGTACATTAACTTAATTTCATTATTATTATTATTGACAATTTTATTATTGACCTAACTTATTACCTTAAACATTTTAATGTGTTTGAAAGACAAAAGTCTTCCAAAGACAGTAATACATGGTTAAATGAGTCACTGAGTGACAATTCAAATATTAATTAACGTGTTCATCAGGAGTTGATTAGATATGCAATGTTGCAATGTTGAGAAAACACTTGAAACGATTTCTGTAAATCCAGTGATCAAATGCAGTGGTTCTCGGTTTTCAGTGATCGGCTCATGACTAGTGGCTGGTCTATGTGTTCAATTAGTATTATTTTAAATATTATAATATTAATTTTAATGTTTATGAATTTAAAATGAATTAAATAAACATTGTAGGTAAATCATACTGAAAATCATATTTTAGTATTTTTTTTAGTATTATTATTTGTTTTATTAGTATTTAGTATTTTTACACTAACTAGAATTAGAATTCAAAAGGCATTTTTGTTCAGTTCTGAATGGTTCACAATGAGGGTTGGGATTCACAGTGAATCCCAACCATTCTAACCGCAGTCCAGAGTCATTTATTCCAACCACAAGGGGGCAGTATAAGTACACTTGATCTGCTTATAAAGGCAGTGTCTTCAGATTTATCTGCTTGTTCCCTGGAAGGGCAATCAGCAGGTTGTCAAATAAGAATCATGCATCACTCATCAGGGAGCGCCCTCTCTGTCCTTTCCTTCTGCTAGCAGTTCTGTTTCAGCCTATATCCAGAGGATGATGCTTTGTGTTCAAAGACTTTCATCTCTTTATATGAGATTATTACTAATAATTGATTGGTGTATATGTAAAAAAACAAAGTTTGGTCTGATTAAAGTCAGTTTATGTTCTTACAGGAATAGTTTATGTTTTTAACATTTGTTTTTTGCAAAGAATTTCATACAGGTTCTTTGTATTAATATGAACAATTCATTGGTGTATGCAATTCCAAAGTAATTTGTGCAGTAATATTTCCTCAAAATTCAATTTTGCTCCGCCTCTGAAACAACTTTCCTTTTTGGGTGACATCATTAAGACCTTTTATTTTTAAACACCTCCTCTCCAAATGTAACCCCTTGCACTGCTCTAAACGGGATTCAAACCTGTGTTTCCGGCATGGGAGGTGGTCATTCTAACAATGACGCTAAAGACCATAGCCTGTAGTGCACCTCTTTAGGTCAGGGGGGTGAGGTTTACTTGCACAGTGATTACTAGCTGGCCTCCATTACACCCCCCCGAAACCTCACTCCCACCCGGGTCATGGCACCAATGTAACTCTTCCAGTTTTACTTGCACCACTCTGAGCGGGATTCGAACCGCCGTCTTCAGCATGGGAGGTGGACACGCTAACAAGGACGCTAAAGACTGCAGCCTCTAGCGTCAGTCGCCAGTGCACTTCTTGAGTCTAGGGGAGTGAGGTTTACTCACACAACTCTTACTAACTGGCCTCTGTTACACTCACCCCTCCCCTCCAAAACCTCACTCCCATCTGAGTCACGGCACCAATGTAACCCCTCCAGTTTTACTTGCACTGCTCCAAGCGGGATTTGAGCCAGGGTCTTCAGTATGGGAGGCGGAAACGCTAACAAGGATACTAAAGACCGCAGCCTCTAGTGTCAATAGCTAGTGCACCTCTTGAGTCCAGGGGAGTGAGGTTTACTCACACAGCTCTTACTAGCTGGCATCCGTTACACAAGCATAATATTTCACAATCCAATCAAGTCCCATCCTACTTTTTTCTATTGAATATTCTTCTTCAATTTGAAGCACATTATGAAAGTAAATGGGTTGGGAAAGCCATTTATTGTGTACTTTAAGGTTGTCCTTTTAGCATTAAAAGCAAAAAAAAAAAAAACCTGAATTGAATAAAAAAGGCTCTTTTTTTTAATTAAAACCTACAGCATACTTGGCACAAGTGCTCTGAAAAGACACCAGCAAATAAATATTTCTCCTTCACTTGAGCCATTGTGTAATATTTATCAAAAACACTTTTCATGAGGGTGCAGATGTAACTGGAATATAGGGTAACCTTTAGTCTCAAGGCCTAATGATTGTTCAAATGTCCTTTTCTCACAGAGCAAAAAGAATCATGAATGTTAAAAGAGTGCATATAGTGAAGTTCATGTTGTTATGAATTTCTCAATAAAGAAGAAGAGAAGATATATATATAAAGTAGGGGGTTGGGAGCCAGTCAGGCTCTTCAGTCTAAAGTACCGTCCTTCTAAAAATGGGGCTAAAAAGAGGTTTTTAGTTAGTGCCAGATTGCATTCCACACAGTTCATTACCCAGCACTTACAGAGAGGACAAAGGTATCCCTTTGTATTATACATTCAAGGCTGACGAGACGAAATTCCATTTCAAGTCAGAGAGTCAGGTGCAGAAAGGGAAGGACCAGTTGAGGGGTGAAAAAGAAAAAAATTGGGTGCGGGGATTAAACCGTCAGGTGAGTTGTGTGAGGGACTAACCTTTTACTTTTTATCAAATAGAAACCACACATTTTTAGTGTAAAAGCACAGGCATAGCATGGCTAAACATATGCAAGGGCAAATGTGTGAAAACACAGGGATGTTAGACTTTCATTCAATTGCAGAGTACAACCTTTTTTGCCAAAGGTTAGGGTGACGTACAACTGAATGGTTACATTAAAATATATGACTTGTAAACTATTTAGCACTTTACAGGCATCCAGCATGATGTTATAGTAAGTACAGTAGATTTATTCCAGCCAACATTTCATGGTGGGGTCGATGTAGGCACGATATGGGCTAGAGATATGGGTTTGTCCATGGGTTTCATGTTGGCCCTATCTGATTTAGCCCATACTGCGACATTCAGCGGTCAGATATTTCCTAATTTTCATTTCATCCATGGAAACGATATATATCAATCTGCTCATCCGGATAACCTGAACTTCTTTCATGTCTCTTGTATCTCTTTTCATATAAACACAAATAGTGGCTTCTTCCATTGCAGTTATTGATTGTAGTGGAAGTGACCACAGAGAACTGCAGTACTGATAGTATTGTTGCAGTGTTCGTCTTGTTGCTAACCTGAATGCTTTGCACAATACATTACAATGGACTCTGTTTTTTTCTTAGCAGAAACTTTTCAGTGGAAGTCAATGGCTACCGTCAACTGTTTGGTTACCGACATTCTTTAAAATATCTTCTTTTGTGTTCAACAGAAGAAAGAAACTCGTACAGGTATGGAACAGTATGAGGGTGTGTAAATGAAATGATAGAATTTTCATATTTTAGTGAACTACCCCTCTAACAGACAGTGATCTTTGGCCAAGAAAACACACCATGATTTAGAAGTTTCTCCATTTACTCACCCAAAAAGTGTATTTCTGGTAATCTTTGTAAGCACTACTGTTTTGGATAGCTAGTCACTTTTATCTCTCTTAAGATCCAATTTAGTTTCTTTCCAGCTTTGTTGTCTCCAAATGGGTTTGTCTGATTTATTAGTTTTTACTTGGCCCACAATAACACAAGGATAGGACTCTGGTTTGGTACCCAGCCAGAAGTATTTGCCAGTGGATACTTATGAAGTAGTTTATTAACATTGGTGAAGGTTTGTTTTTTTAGCCTGATAAGAAGCTCCACCAGAACAAGAAGGTTATGTTATGAAGCCTCATGGACATTGCTTTCTCTTATATATATATATATATATATATATATATATATATAATTATGCTGTTTTGACAACTTAAGCGTAGACTACATTCTCTGCCCACTGCTTGACCTTGCAGATTCAAAGCTGGGGTAGAATCACAGCCATAAAACACAATACAACTTAACAGGACTCAAGAGGACATTCACAGCTCACATAAATTGCACCATGATTTTAATCAGGATAATGACGGTGGTACTGACTGATATGATTCTGCAGTTTTCTAATGTTAGTGATTACAGCCTAGATGGCACATCATGTTATATTGTTGGAAATTATTGGTGCATAGTCTGCATACTAATAGTGGATATTTGATGAGAAAGTTATGTAAGCCTATGTACACTCTAGCCTTGTCTTTATGCTTGCTGCCCTGACATCAAAACTGTCAGGCAAATCACAGATCAAATACAGTGTCATTATTTTAGTTTGTTTTTTTGGGCACAAAAAGTATTCTTGTCACTTCATAACATTAAGGTTAAACTACTGTAGTCACATGGACTATTTTATTACCTTTCTAGGCCTTGGTAATAACGTTCCAATCTGCGACTAGAAAGTTCACATCAAAAATATCTTAATTTGTGTTCTGAAGATAACTGAAGGTCTTACATGTTTGGAACGACATGATGGTGAGTAATTAATGACAGAAATTTCATTTTTGGATGAACTAATCCTTTAAAAACTGTAATAGTATATAATTGATACTAAAATAACAGTGGATTTAAGCAATGTTCAAGCTTTGGTTGGTTTAAGCTGTTTTTTCAACAGAACGATAGATAGATAGATAGATAGATAGATAGATAGATAGATAGATAGATAGATAGATAGATAGATAGATAGATAGATAGATAGATAGATAGATAGATAGATAGATAGATAGATAAAGCAAAGTAAAAGCATGATCAATAGTCAGAGTGAATAAAAGTAAGAAAGAAAAAAGAAATAAAGAAAGGGATAGATAGATTAAAATGTACATGTCAGAGAAATTAAAGCATTTAATTGGAGCTAATTAGTGGATAGACTCCACAGTTTTATTCATCTCTTTTCAGATCAATATACTTGATCTGCACACTGCTCTGCACAACACGTTCTACACACACTGCTGAGCAGACATGTGTGTCGAAAGATCAAGAGAAGAGCTGAGAGAATGTGAGGGCTCATGTTACAGAGGAAGGACAAGATTCTCCATCTCTCTGCTGCGGCTGATCCCGCCTGATAACAGAACCAAAGATTCATTTTCAAATCTTTGCTAAATCCCCCCATTTTCTGTCAGGCAGTATTTTTCATGTTTCTTGGTCAGGAGGCTTGGGTACCTATCCAGTACATCTCCGTGTTAAAAAGGCGTCTGATATCTAGCACTGGTTCTGAAGTATTTAATATGGAATATTAAATTGGAAGAATTTTTCTAAATTTTTCAGCTGGAAGAACACACCTCAAATCTTACTCTTTTATTGGAAGAGAGGATGTTTCCTCCCTGATGGATTTATGAAGCATGAGTGCTTCTTAAGTTGTGTGATCTTGAAAATTCTATATATGAGAATAAAACAGCCAACAGAATTAAATATTAGGCCAAGAAATGTTTCTGTAAATGGTTATGTTGGAAGTGTGAAACAGTTCTGAATGTCTGGGTATGCCTGAGAAAATTTGTACATACAGTATTGTCAAAAGTGTCTCGGGTCAGTAAGATTTTTTAAAATGTTTTTGAAAAAAAAAAAAAAAAAAAACTTATGCTCACCATGGCTGTATTTATTTGATCAAAAATACAGTAAAACAGCAATATTGTGAAATATTATTACAATTTAAACTGTTATTTTAATATACCTGTATTTCATAATGTAATTTATTCCTGTGATGGCAAAGCTGAATTTTCAGTATCATTACTCCAGTCTTCAGTGTCATATGATCTTTCAGAAATCATTCTAACTGTTGGTACAATAGTATTTTTTAGAAGCTTATTGTCTCAGCTTATTATTAAAATTTGGGTTGCATATTGATCCTAGTTTTGATTTGAGAAGATAATAAATGTATTCATTTATCTGGTGCGTTTGAGTGGCTAGTAAACTGATGAGAAGGAATTGCTGGACATTTTGCATCAGACCACTAAATTATGCACCAGGATGTCTGCTTGCATCAAACGTGTCTGTAGATGCTTCCATATATCCCTTCTGAGATGCACCGGGGGATTGAACCTGATGCCAGAACTCGAAAGAGAGACACTTCCAAAGATTTGGATTTTTTTCTGAAGGAATGTTCAGGTCTGGCCCCTAAAGAACGTCCGTCTAAAGAAGCCCTAGAAAGGTGTTTGAGTCTATTGATGATGCTGGATGCAAGATGGTAGGAGGAACAGAAAATAGACCCCCACAATATAATAAGAACTTCTGCTCCCTTACTTTGGAAGGACTATCCTATCTCTGTTTGAGATTTACACATTAATGTGCTGTTGAATTTCTTGGTTTTTAAAGGGTTAGTTCACCCAAAATTGAAAATTCTGTCATTAATTACTCACCCTCATGTCGCTCCACACCCGTAAGACCTTTGTTCATCAAACTGTCTATCAAACTGCCAAAATCACGTGATTTCAGTAAACTAAGCTTTGTTATGTCATAAGTGTTTCGAAATTTCAATGGTTCACCACTGTGGGGCGTGACTTTGGCAGTTTGATACACGCTCCGAATCACTGATTCGAAACAAAAGATTCGTAAAGCTTTGAAGCTTCATGAAGAAGTGTTTTGAAATCGGCCATCACTAGATATTGTTGAATAAGGTCGTTATTTTGTTTTTTTGGCGCACAAAAAGCATTCTCGTCGCTTCATAACATTAAGGTTGAACCACTGTAGTCACATGAGCTGTTTTAAATATGTCTTTAGTAGCTTTCTGGACATTTAAAGTGTTAATTGTCTTGCTGGCAATGTAGGTCTCACTGAGCCATCGAATTTTATGAAAAATATCTTAATTTGTGTCTTACGGGTGTGGAACGACATGACAGAATTTTCATTTTTGGGTGAACTAAACCTTTAAATCACATAGCTTTTCAGTAACAAAGTTTGTTATGGAAAAAAGTAACAATTTTTAGGTTTAGACATTAATGGCTGTGTTGAGTTACTTAGAGGGGACAGCAAATTTACACTGTTATACAAGCTGTACACTCACTACTTTACACTGTAGCAAGTGTCAGTTGTCACATGAAAAGATTTAATAAAATATTTACAAAAATGGGGTGTACTCACTTCTGTGAGATACTGTAGTTGGTTTCATAGCTACACTTTTTGAGTAGTTTTCCAACACTGGCACACTCTTCTTAAAATTTAAAAATATTCCTTGTCCATATTCAAGAGTTTACAGATTGATGCGTAATATGAGAGGAACATTGCCATGACATTTTCATGCAAACTGCTCACTCGAAATTAACATATAGTGCATTCTGTGTCTGATAAAACTGACCTCAGTAGCTTGCCCCCTTTTGAAGAGAGCTCTCCAGGCAAGACTCTTCACAATTAAAAATCCTTTATTTTCTTACATAAAAATAGTATTGGCAACATGCTCCATAGTTTCAGATAGAGCGTTCGACACACCCTGACCCTGACCCTCGAATAATACTGACCTTGCTATGCCTATTACTGATTTCCAATGCCTATCCAGTGCCAGGGTTTAAACAAATATGAAAAACGCTTTGGGCAAGGATGCCTTCTGTGTAAAACCTGCAGCACTGACCTCTTCTATCACTCTTATACCATATATATTTTCTGTTCATCATTTTCTTTTTTGCTGTCGGAGTGCTGATGTTTTGATTCCCATATGAGGTGAAATAAATGTCTGAGTGAAATGATTGTCTGCAGTCATATTGATCTAATGGTCATTCGTCAGTTCTTACAGGCTGTTTTTATTTGTATCTGTGCTGTGGTTGTCCTCCATCTCCTATTCATAATTTCTGCTGAAGACTGATGTTACATAAGCCACAATAAAACAGTGGCATTCAATACAAATAAACTGTGACTTTAGAGTTAGTTGCAGCTGAATCTGCAGCTGAGTCTCAAAGAAATAATAGGAAAACACCTAATTTAGGTATAAACATAAGACGTTACTGATGGTGTCAAAGGTACACTGAGTAGTTTCTTTAAAAAGTTTTACTTCTTAAGTCAACATGAAATTATATTTGCAACCCATTTTACTATTGTAATATGACCAAACTACTTGCCTCTATCTACATTTCTGCAAATTTCAAAAACATACCTATAAATAGGCCTACAATTCACTATAGTTTCCAGCTAAAATGAACACTAGTTGCAGTAAAACACCACCAACTTTTATTCCTTTTCACAGAAATTATGATGACGGGAAGCAGATTATAGATTAATAAAGACTTATTTTCATGCGGTTTCTCTGCACAATACTACAGTATGTTATGACTGCTTAATTTATAAACTAATATATTTTGATGTTTGCATCACATAACTAGCTCCTTATAAATGGCTTTTCACAAGTACTAAAATTCACTGGGAGTTCACTAGCGATCCAGAGTGTTTGGGTATGATAAAAAAGCTCAAATGTGATAGAACGTTACCCTTTTAGCGCCACTCACTGGACATTTAACTTCCAAAATGCTGCAAAACGTACAACAACCAGCATAATAAGGGCCTGTTTACACCTGGTCACTTAATGTGTTTTTACTGATCAGATAGCTATCTGATTTATCAAAATGATTCCATTTACACTTGGCCACATAAACGTGTTTCCGCAAGACAGATATAAATTCTATCTTCAATTCCTGTGCTATTTGCAGATATAATGGAGTTCACGTCACCGAAAGCAACAAATATGAGCTGCATTTTATTGATCATCAGCTAATTTAAAAATCAAAGGCCGCAATGAGAGAGCGCGGCAACAGCACTAATAAGATCATTTAGTCTTATTACTTTTATTGAAGATGATTGTGTTTGAGCATCTGCGACTTACTTTCAGTTTCATTTGCAGCAGTTTGCACGAGGAGTAAAATTTACATATGTGGTTTCAACAACCAGATGCATTTAGACTTTTGACTGGAATGCTTCCTAGACCACCTCCTGAAGTGGTGTGGAGTGATCGGATGCGTCTCAAATGCGTTTCGGAGGGCATTTACACCTGGTCTTTTCATGATTGAATAGCTATCCGATCAAAGAAAATGCAGTGACCAGGTGTAAACAGGACCTAAAACGTTGCCATTCACACTCTTTCGGAACAAACTGAAAGTACTTTTAGTACCACTCACTGGACTTTTCACTTTGAAAGTGACACAAAATGAAGCAATGTAAGGAATGTCGCCACAAGGACTTATTTCCAGTGAGCCTTAAAGGTGCGGTAAGGAGATTTTAAAGAACGCTGTTGGACATTGTTGATATTTGAAATCAACCCACACAAACCCACCCCTCTCTTCATTGCTCCACCTCCAAAACTCACACTCCGCCTCCGAGTCGGTCTCAAACCCTGGCCCGATCGCTGCTGGCATGCGAGGCGAATGCATTACCAATGGCACTAAACACCGCATTCTCTAGCAGTCGTCAGTGTGAAGTAGTTTAACTGCAAAACTCTGGCCACTGTCACACATGCAATGCACCTTTAAGTTAAGTTAAGTTAAGCCTTTTTGACCATGACATGGTGGTTGAAGCATTACTGTCCACCTTCATTTTCAATGCGGAAGTAAGGTGTTTTCTGTGAATGTGCGAGACTCCCGATTTATTAGCCACTATAGGGAAATAACAAGAAGAATATCAAAGTGCAGTAAACTATAAAATTGTTTGCGCTATAAACCAGCGTGTTTATAAGTAAGACAATACATTAAAATAATATGGTAAGAAATACCAGTTTTCAATATCAAGCAGCATAACGAGCTGTTTTGGAATTGAATGACACCGGAAGCCAGACACATTAAAATTACAAATGGCCGTGTTCACTCTTACCTGAAAAATAAGGTAGATACTGCTGCTCATAGATTTCCAAATCTGTCATTGTTTGCTACCAGTAACCTTCATTGAATTAACATTAGCCATGAAGCAGCATTAAATTACTGGGAAGATTTTAGGAAGGCTATACTGACTACAAAAGTAGCCTTAAAAATGTTGGTATTACATTATCCAACAGACAATGTATTGTTTGTTTAGGATAATGGATAAAAGAAGAATTCATTAATTAGTGAATGTTAAAGATTAGTACTTTCAAAAGATAGACATACTAGAAAAAACGTTTGCAAAAACATCTGTATTAAGTAATCAGGAAGTTTTGATTATCATCAGGATTATGGTATCTGAATATCATTATCTCTGACTTTTATACACGTGCATGTGGAGAGGAGGTGACCTGCAGATTCTCCTGTGAGTATGGGATTACCACGCCTTTGGGAAATGCGATATGTTCTACAAAATACCTACAAGAGCAGTAGTCACCACATTCTGTCCGGCTAGTGTCCCTCCAGCTTTTTCCCTCAGATGTCCCACATCATAATGTGTTACGGAGACTGCGCTCAATGATGACATCTGCTCGAGACAACCCATGCCCCTTACTCTATCCCGAGGCTGCAGGATACTGTGGCATATTGGCAAATGCTGCAAGCCTCGTCTGAAAGCTTTCATCTCTTGTCAGCTGACAGCTGACATCCCGCCACAGATGTTACTCTTTGCCAGCCATAAATCATTCAATGAGACTTCAGCCTGCTATCATTTAAGTTATTATAGCTTTCAAACAATGTGGAGAGGTCATCTCCTCTCATCTTCCTCTGAAAGTCAGGCAAGATTTCAGCTCACTTTTGGACATTAGTCACAGCAAGGGCCTTTTCAGCAAGCCGCTGATATTTCCGCCCGCCGTAATGCAGATATGCCACAGTGTGGCTGATCCTGATGAGGCTCGGGCTCCTGGTGATAGGTTGAGAGGCTGGATTTGATTGCTTGCCGCAGAGTCGGAGGGGCTTTGGAGGTTTCCACTTGATTAAACCCGAGCTTGATGCACTGAGTGCTTGCTTTAATTTAAAAGTGGCAAATAGGGGAGCGCTGGAAATTGTAATGAGAAAATAAAATGCATAGATACGAAGTAATTGACTTCGCCGATCATCAAAGAATCAGATGAGGTTTTATTAGTAGACCTTAATTGTACTTTAATTCCTAAATTTAAATAAGAAACTCCTCCTCATCTATAGGAAGTGCAGAATGTACCTCATTTCTAAAAAGTTCAGGAATACACTATCTCATTTAAGGACAGTATCAATGTCATTTTCATTACTTCTTTTAAAACTTGGATAGCACAAATTGATGCCCTTGTCTGAGGCCACCAGCAGATGATACACCTAATTATTCAAATAAGATTTCCTCTCTAGGTCTCAGACTACACCATGTTTTCATACACAGTGGAATTGCTTGTTTCTTGGTAGTTCATATAATATGCATAGATCATAAACACAAATATTTGGCCTGAGAAGAATAGTATAATCTATTTGTGTTGTATCCATATACTGTTCAAAAGTTTGGGGTCGGTAAGATTTTCTTAATGCTTTTTAAGCAAAGTCTCTTAAGCTCACCAAGGCACAAATGCATTTATTTAATCAAAAATACAGTAAAATCATAAATATTGTAAAATATTATTACAATTTAAAAGAACCATTTTCTATTTGAATATATTTTAAAATGTAATTTATTCCTGTGATGGCAAAGCTGAATTTTCAGCATCATTACTTCAGTCTTCAGTGTCACATGATCCTTCAAAAATCATTCTAATGTGCTGATTTGGTGCTCAAGAAACATTTATTATTATTATCATCTATGTTGGATTTTTTTTTTTTTTTTTCAGGATTCATTGATGAGAAAGTTCAAAAGAACTGAAATAGAAATATTGGTAACTTTGGAAATGTGTTCACTGTCACTTTTGATAAAAAAAATTCTTTAAAAAATGTAATCCACATGTATGTGTGTATATATATATATATTATATATATGCTCTGAATTTTGGCCCGAACCCAGAGTACTCCCCCGGTGTGGTAAAAGTAGATAGAACTAGAAGTGAGGAGATGGGGTGGTGGAGGGATGCTGATAAACTCTCAGATGAACAGAGGCAAGTCTGCTGAATTTATACCCCTTGACACTGGTTGAGTTGATTAACTGAATGCTCTCCACCTGTGCTAATTAGGTTAATTATCCGAACTCGCTCCTCCCAAACTTTGTTAATAAAACATCATTTAATTAAAAATACATAAAAATCAAGCACAGTTTTGCTTGTCAAGTAAATGTATCTTGTTTAAAGATATTTAGATATTATCACTGAAAAACAAGATAAAAGATTTATAAATCTTCATTCTTAATAAGCTGTCAATCTATCTTCCATGTTTTCGTCATACATAACTGGCTCCAGATTCTGTCTCCGTTTTTAGGAAAATTGTCGGATGCACTCTGAGGTATAACGGACACACCTCAGTAAAGATCTGCGGATGACAGATGTGTCATTGAGACAAATTATGCTGTGAAGCCTGGAGTACTTCACACCTGTTCACAATGCTCAACACTTGTGTGCAGAATACACAATGGATCCACAGAATCCACAGCACAGTGTCTCCTGTTTGATGGTACTTCACATGGTGGGTGTATCAAACTGTCAAGCTTGTTTTAAGCACACTGCTTGTGCTCCCATATTCACACAACAAGCTCGAAAGGATTCTGTTCTTCACCTTTAAAGTGACATTCAGTGTCCTTTGCGGGTGTACAGCTACATGAAATGTGAAATGACAAATCCTTCAAATATATCTGGATTAAAAGCCTGTAATGGCAGATTGGATTCTACTTCAGAACAACTTTTATATCTTTGAAAAATTTCACTGTGCCATGGAAAGTTGTCAGTACAGTTGGAAATTATATTTTCCTAAGTTTCACTCCAACCAGCGATGTTCGAGTTTTAGTGTTTTAGCTTGCACTGACATTGCTAAGCAATTATCCTAGGGGTCTTTGCATTCTTGTGTTTTTCAGTGTAAACATGTACTAGATCAAATGTCTCTGGTCGTTTTGCAGGTCATGCGAACTATGGATTTACCTTTCTGTGTTAAGTGTTAGATCATGCCAAAATGTTGGATCGGATGGATCTCTACATCAGAAATATCAAATATGTATATTAGATCTGACCCCAGATGCCGAATCCCTGCCAGAAGACATAAGTCTTCTATCAGTCTGAGAGTTTGACTGAGAAATAGAGCAGAAGCAGGAGATGAAGTGATGATAAAAAGAACAGAGTTTATTGAATAATCTTAGTTGCGTATGATTCTCAATGCTCAGATTTCATCTGACTAGTACAAATCCAACAAGTGTTTATACCACAGCAAAAGCAATGGAAAATTACTGCTTCACAACATCGTCCTGTGACGTTAAAAACCTTGAAATGGAGACATTCTCTTATTTCCTACTCATGTAAACAAACATCCCTCCAAACCACAAGTCCATCATTCTACAGTGAGGAAGATTATCCACAAGTGGAAAACATTCAAAGCAGACACCAATCTTTCCATGAGTGGACATCCCAGCAAATTCACTCCAAGATCAGACCGTGCAATGCTCAGAGAAATTACGGACAGCCCAAGAACTACACCTCAGGCTCTACAGGCCTCAGTTAACATGTTAAATGATAAAGTTCATGACAGAACAAATAGAAAAAGATGGGAAAGGTATGGCATGTTTTGAAGGGTTGCCAGGAGAAAGCTTCTTCTCTCTAAAAAGAACATGGCAGCAAGGCTTATGTTTGCAAAGTTGCATCTGAACAAACCACAAGAGTTCTGGAACAAAGTCCTTTGGACAGACGAGACCAAAATGGAGATGTTTGGCCATAATGCACAGCTCCAAGTATGGTGAAAACTAAACACAGCATATCAGAACAAACATCTCATACCAAATGTCAAGCATGCTGGTGGAGGTGATGATTTTAGGCTTGTTTTGAAGCCACAAGCCCAGGGAATCTCACAGTCTTTGAGTCAACCATGAGCTCCTCTGTATTAGAGTCAAATGTGAGGCCATCCGTCCGACAGCTAAACCCTGACCAAAATTGGGTCATGCAACTAAACATCTGAAGATCACCAGCAAATCTACACCAGAATGGCTGAAAAAGAAAAGAATCAAGGTGATCCAGACCTCATCCCGTCCTTTCACTTGCTTAAATTTGCTCTTGTATGTACATTTAGCACTACACATTTTCGAATATTACAGTTCCTATAAAACTGTATATAATGCTTTCTTCATTTTTGTCCTCTGGCTAGTATCAAATAACTAAAGCAGTGAAAAACTACAATTATACATATATTATATACAAGAAATTAGTATACTAGCCACGTTGTTGTACGCATTCACAATATAATATCGATAAAGTGTCATATACAGTCAGTTTCCCCTATGAATTTTTAACATGCTTATGTTAGAAATGGAGATAATGTACTAAATCAAGACTGACAGGCTTCATAATTTACAGCATCAGTCTACTGGAAAATATACTGCAGTCATGAACCAAAATGTTAAATCACTGACACATGAGCAATAAATGTGGGGAAAAGGCTTCCTGTGCTGAATGATACATTTATTCAGTATTATTAGTGTTGAGTAGTATTACTGCTGCTCATACTTAGGGTTAGGGATTTGAACAAACCTCTAACCGAAAGTATCAATTATTAAATTTAAGCATGTCCCATATCATTTGTACTACAGACATGAAGTGACCTGAAATCATGAGGCTTCTGCGTTACGAACGAGTGATTCATTGGGATGTCATTTCAAACAAATTGCCGTTCTTGTGCTTCTCATGTGTTGTCATGGAAAACAGGTGTGACACCCACCCAGCATGCACACCTGAAAAACTGACACATCTGTTTAAGGTCACAGTTCTGTCAAAATACACACACCATATGGAACGCTTTTCTGGGCACACATCATATTTTAGCACTTGCAGCCTGTCAGCAACACTGATAGAGAAGTGCTATTCCTGAGGGTGCCACACAGATGGGTTGATCAGTTTTACACGATTTCTGCTATGTCATCTGCACATTGACGGTAAGTTAGTTACCTCGTATTTCATGTTATTTCTCTTGTAGTTTACTCAATAGGAAAATTGAAGTTTAGAAAAAATGTATTGAGGAATAATGTTGGTTGCAATGTTTCAGTTTAATTGTAATCAGAAGTAATTAAATGCTAATGCAACACATCATACCCACTGCTTGTTATGCATGATGTTTAATGTTCCGTGTCTGCAGAATCAATTTGATGGCTGCCATCCCACGCGGAGTATTGGAATGAACTTAATCAAGTCATTTAATGCTCTAATTTCTCAAACCTGATTCGGTTGGCAGAAACCAAATGTTGCTTCGTGTTTCTTAATGTCCATGACAAATTTGAGGTAGCAGCGTGGTCTTGCCGGGAATTCTGACCTCATTAGCCAACTCCAGCAAACTATGTTTTGCCTGCTTGTATTATTACTCAATAGACACCTAAAGAGTTATTCTAATCGCAATTGTTTGCTTGAAAAAAATACTATGGAAGTCAATGGGGCTCATCAACTGTTTGGTTACTGACATTCTTCACAATATCTTCCTTTGTGTTCAGCAGAAGACAGAAATTCATACAGATTTGGAACAACTTGAGGGTGAGTAAATTATGACAGAATTTTCATTTTTGGGTGAACTATCCCTTTAACTGTCATAAAGTGCGAGATAGATGTAAGTAGCTAAACTAAACATTCAATATTTGCCAGCTGTTTTACGATAGAAGTGTTGAACTACCAACAGAAATAATCAGCTATGCAAACGAATTAACTTTTGTGTAATTTTGATTTACGTGATTCATGAAATGTAATTCGTAACTGTCAATGTGATGAGACAAGACACATTAACTAAACCATTTTCATCATATTAGGCATCCCTAACCCTCTTGCAATCTCCATTTTGGGACTTCGGTGTTTATAAAACCCTGAGTATGCCCTGTGCGCGGTAGTGATAAAATAAGCCAGAGAGTTCCACAGCTCTCAAGGTAATAACTGTCAGTTCTAATGAAACAGTGTAAGAAATATTAGACTAAATCAGCTAATCCTGCATCTCAGGCTAGCTCTGTTCCAAAACCAAGTGAGTTGTCTCGTTGCCTGCTGCCTACATAGACGGTATTGTCATGAAACATCAAAACTTCATTTGTAGTACTCTACATAGTCAGTAACTCTACGTGCCACACAAATGAAAACTTGACCCACAGTTGATTTCAATAGTTAATGTTAATGTTAGCATGTTGCTAAGCTAATGGTGCAATACTTTAATAAAAATAAAACTGCATAGTACACAATAATATTGGGTATTATAATATTTGTTAATGAATTAAATATAAGTATATTTAAATATTATCATACTATAATATATAAGTATACTTATATTTAAAGCTGCAGTTTTGCCTCTTCGTCGTCATCTCTGTTTGAAACCTGCAACTGCAGTTATTTGTGGAATTATCATCTTTACGTGGGTTGTGCATCGGCACGGCTCCTCAGCGCGGATTAATCTAATGTTTGCTGTCAGTCAACACATCGGTGTGGATACTGTACTTCGGAATCACAGATTCTACGTCTTGGAAGTATGATCAAAATAAGAATTTTCACCGGAAAATGTCATCTGAACAAGTAAGTACAAGTCTGCCACTTTTGTTCTGACCAACTGAGAAAAAAAGCATTAGGCCTACAATAAATCACGCTGCCAATGGTGACTAATGATCGCTTAGTTCGGATCACGTCAAACTGTGCAAATGATTATTACTGTTATACTTTGTTCTCAAATTGTTAATATTAACAACATCAGCATTGCGTGAGTAATGTGTGTATTAGCGTTACCTGTAGATTTCAATTTCTGTAGCCACTCCGCAGTCTGAAATCTTTTGCTTTTGTCTACGGGTGAATCTCCAGTTATCACTGATGACTGTCATTTGGACCTTTCTGGATTACAATCCGCCATCAAAATGATAAGTTTAATAATTCCAGCTGCGAAAAAAGGCTATAAATGAGCCGCTACCAGCAGCATCCTCACATGCCATATATCCTACTAGCTGGGACTCTTTCTTTCTGTTTACAGATGTGACGTAATGACACAAAGACGAATGGCTGCATGCTCGAATTTCCCATGGAAACCCACCAGTTCCCATTATTTTAAAACATTATTACAAGCTTACTGTTGTGAATCAGGCTAAGGTAAGGAGATAGTTTTGAACACTGGCTGGTTATGTACTTGCTTTTAGATGATTTTTAACCAAAAAAAAAAAAAAATTACAGAATGCAGCTTTAAGTATAGGCCTATTTTATTTTTTATTTTCCTATTTTCCATCTTATTAGCATTTTTTCACTTATTGCAATGCAAATCATAAAGTATTCTGGGATAACCTTCTCTGCAAATTATACATGGTTTGCTCCCCTATAATTCAGCCAAAACAATTCTTTTAGAAGGCAGCATAGTTAAGCTCCTGAGTCAGGAGCGTGCCTTAAAAAATGTCCTCAAAATGTAAATTGAAATTGACACTACACTTTTGTTATTAGTGTTGCCTACTCATCCTTTTAAATTTTTGGCATGTCTCATGCTTTGGTTTTAGTCAATAAACTGCATATATACATATATTCTACAGAATGTGACATGGTGCCATTTCAGCTGGAATTGCATGTATCATTAAAGTGAACTCCATTAACCCCGCTCACTCTACATGGACTCACGCTAGATTGAGATCAAATACCCCACATAAAGTCTCTCTGACCAGGGCCAGGCAGTCTCAAAGGGAAACATCGCCGAAGCTAGTTTTATCTTGCATCACCAAAATGATGCTCTTGTAACATTCTGGAGCCTGACAGTGAAAATCCGAAAAAATAATAAAAAATAGATTTCTTAATGTTATATAAATATGATTTTAATTAAAGATTAAAATAACAGCAGAATCCAAATGCTTTTGGAAAGTTCCTACACTTAACTGTTCAATTTAGATAGATAGATAGATAGATAGACAGATAGATAGATAGATCGATCTGCCATTAAATTAACTAATTAGTACTGCTAGCGATTAAATGGTAAGTGTGCTTTGTTGCCTTTCCTTTTGTCTCCATGTTGGACAAAAGATCTATTTGGAGGTGCCAACCAAAAAAAAAAAAAAAATACTATTCTTTTTGTTTATTCCAAGAAATGTTTTCATTTAATTAACCGCTCATGGCACAGTATGTATTTGTTCGTTCTCTCCCTTTCTTTTAACCATTGTCCAGACATCTTTTCTGTGAGCTAGTAAACCTAGTGATCCGATCACAGGTCACGTCATTGGATATCTATTAAAGATCACAGCCAGGTTGATAGCTTCATCTTCAGGCACTCACAGAGACTTCAATTACTTTACTGATTTTTCACTGCATTCACACCCTTCTAGTCACAAGAGAACACTGGTTTACTCATCTCACACCCATCTGAACTTTCTATTCTGTATTTTCAATTACCAGCCTACCTTCCTAAGCTAAAATATTGTAGTTTTGTGCCCTCGTTCAGGTCCACTGGGCAATTATCTGGATGAAGTTGTGCTTCTCAGCTACTCCCTGATGATTACTCCACACTTATTCATCGAGGAGACATCAGCGTTCTGCTCTACAAGTATTCTCGAACACGTCTTTGATCTCGCTGAAAGCTCTCGTCTCACAAGGCTGGCAAACAAACTTGACCTGGTTCTTCAGGAGACGTGCTGCCCCTGAACACACTGTCGACCTTTGCTCGCTCACCCCCCGCCACTTTAGTCGTACACCTACTGCTGTTAGCTTTTAGAGGAAAAGTCCATGTTCACCCACTTCTTTTCTCCTTTCTCTTCCATAGTTTCTGTCAGCTCACTCACACAAACCTGCAGGCTCTGTGCCCTAAACACTGGCCTCTCGCCGTCTGTAGGTTTACTCTTTTTTGTGACTCTAAATAAATAGAAATATCAAGTTTAAGTTCATGGCACAGTCCGTCAGATTCAAAGACACACTGGCACAAAAAAGTATTTGGATACAAAAAATATTTTTATTTAACATCAAATCTGTTTATTTTCTTGTAGTTTGAGCAACAGTAGCAACAGCAAAAATAATTTATAAATATTATTATACATCATTATATATATAAAACTATGTAGAAGAGTATTGTGAGAAAAAGATCGAGTGAGGGAGTTTATTACCTGCATTCATATTTAGCATTTTACTTCAGGTCAGTCCTATGTTCATAATAAAACATCTATTTGTATTATCCTGTCTTTTTATCAGTTAAGGGGTTTTCCCGTGACTGACAGCGCTAGTCAAAGCATTTTTCAGTTGCGTCTTGTTCTGTGTTCACAACAATTCAGTCTTTTCAATGTAAAAGTCTTCACTACTGACTGACACACTCATAAACACAGTCTTTGCCGCCATCTAATGGCGTAATAATGTAACTTCTATTGTTGTTCACGGTCAGGGACTATTTTTCCAGTGGAAGGAATGCTTTAGTGAAAGTTTACTTCATTAAAGTTGCATTGATACATACTTTTGGCTTTAATATTTGTATTGTGTGGTAACCATTTTATAAAAGCAATAAGGTACTTGAGGCTAGTGCTGTATTGTGAATAAGTCACCCCTAACAACACCCTTCAGCCGTGACTTATTCACGATACAGCACAGCCTTTCGTACCTTATTGCTTATATATATATATATATATATATATATATATATATATATATATATATATATATATATATATATATAATATGTGATTTTAAATCCATTGTTTTATGAAATGCATCTTACTTCACAAATTCGAGTAGTTTCTTTCTGTGACTCAGGTTGTTACACCAACTCATTTTTTATATATATTATTTTATTTCATATAATATTTCTTTTTATTTCATGTGACATCCACTATGTAGTAAATAGTGAATGAGTGCATGAGTCAGCGGTATTGGACACAGTATATGCATGAATGAGTAAAATGTCTCTGCTGCTTATGTCCCCTCACGCATCTTGTGAGTTCAGCACTGCGGTGACATGATGAATGTAAGCAGAATTCAGCAAATGTCCAGTTTTTTCCTATATGAGAAAGTCTCTTAGCATTGTGCTGATGCTTACATCATTATAGCAGCTGATGTAGATAATCAACAAAAGTTCAGAATTCATTACTTTCAAAATGACAGTCAGTCCTAAAGATCAGATTTGAAAACCCAGATTGGATTTGTGTGCAGTGTGAATAAAACCTTAAACCACACTTTAAAAAATGTATGCCATTGCATTAGATAACAAAGTATCAAGGCAAGTGGCATTAATGTTAAAGAAAGATAGCATGAATGCGTGGTTCAGCAGGTATTTTGTGGTAATTGGTATTATTAGGAGTGGTATAGTGTTTTTGAAATCATTTTGATCCCTGTGGGTGGGTTATCGGTTTTTATGTTACTAATTGGGTTACGCTTTATTTTAGTGTCCTTGTTACAGAGTAATTATACATTTAAGTACTGAGTAATATTAATTAACAACATGTACTTACTATAGGGTTAGGGTTTGGTTTAGGGTTAGTTGCATGAAATTATGCATACTGTATAGTTATTACTACAGTAACATGTAACGTGTAACAATGACACTGTAAAATAAAGTGTTACCCCTAATTGTAATGTGATTTGCCTTTTCAGATATTACCTTTCATGTATTGTGTTATATAGCTGTTGTGTTATATGTAAAACGTCTGCAAAGTTTCAAAGATCAAAGTGCAGGATAAATGGAGTTATTATCTCCCAGTTACTGCTTATTGTCCCTTAACTGCTTGAAATGAGTCATCAGTAATTCCAGTCTTACTTCCTGCACAAACCTACATTTTTTAACAAATTTGCATAATTCCATCCTATGGTCTTCACTGGCTGCCCCTCAAACAATGTCAACTTTGACCCGCCCTCAAACACTGTAGTTGTAGCTAAGGCTTAGAGATGAGGGGTTTAGAGAAAACGAATCCTTACTGAACCATTTCAGACACTTTGAGAAAAGAAATAATGCTGCAATGTATATTTTGAGAAATTTAAAGTGTTTTTTTGACCTTGGATGCATGTACATGCATAGTAGGTAACCTCCAAACCTTTAAAATAGCATAATAGGTGCACTTTAATTACCTAATTTGCATATTATCCTATGAGCATGCTCAACTGCACTCTCTCATTTGCTGTATTTCTGCTGCATGAGTACAAGAACTCTTTATAGTTGTCCTCTTCCTTAGTTTTTGACACAGCATGGTGGATATGCATTTTTCTGGAGTCTTGTATTTTAAATTTGTTTATCCTTAATGCCACTTTAGGGGAAGTCCTTGACTCTTTTTGAGAGTTTTTTTTAATTTTTTTTATTGTTGGTGCTACATTGCCCTTTTAAAGGTGTGCTTTTGATACTCGGACATCATGCTGTGTCACCTAGCAATGCTTTCATGCTGCTGAACTTTCATTTACTGCTTTTATATAATGTTATAAGTTTTAACTGTAGCTTTGACATAAGTGTCAAGTGTTTAATGCTCAGCATATAAGATACTTTAATACTTTGCCATAAGTTATTGCTTAACGGCTCTAACAGACTATAAGACTAAATCCCTATACAGCATGATGTTTGGCAACACTCGCCTATTAATCTTGCAAAAGAACTTGTGAGCCTAATTGTTACTGTGTCTCTTGCCCTAGATACTGTAATTGGGAGCAGTGTGGTCAGAAAGTTTAATTTATTTCATGCTCTTATTATTCTTACACATCCACTAATGACGTTGGGATGAGGTTAAAAGTAATTGCAAAAGAGGCTAAGCATAGTAAATTCATTTCTAAGGAAAGGTCAAGCATAATTTGTTTGCAGATCCCATTTGGTTTGGTATTTTGTTATCTAATGCATTTAAATTCCTTTAAGTTTCCAAATACTTCTCTATGTGCAAAATCACTGGTGTGAAGAAGTGTCTAAGTTTGATATTCCTTCTGACGTCAGTAATGTCTGGTTTCTCATCATGCAACAGACTGCTCTCCAAACCATCTCAGTTTCCCTCCAGGGGATCTCCTTCTGTGAATATAATCAGCGTTTTCCTGATCAGTAGCTTCGTGACTTCATAAAAGCTTGCTTTATGCCTCTGCAGGAAAATTATTACCTGGATCAAGATATTAATCGGTACACTAGCCTATTTTTATATGTCAAAACTTTTAGTATGTGCAATACTGAGCTGGGTTTCAAACAAAGATACTGGATGCAATATAGTGAATCACCAGCTACTGACTTTCATATTGGCTGAGATGTCTATTTCAGGTAGAAAATCCATTTATATATCCATCTAACTCTTCTGCTTTCAAGTCAGAGGAAGTTTCAGCCTATATTACAGATATATACAACAATGATGGCATATTATAGCCTGAAGACGTACTAGACAGACTTTCAGTCTGTGTATTAGTGGTGGGGATTTTTGAATGACTCTTCCTGCAGGTTACATCATTACACCGTGACGACAAATGACTGTCTTTATGAATGAGTCAAAAAATCATTAACGCAACCGTTTCATTTAAAATACTGATTCATTCAGGAATGAAATTGGTGACTGTCTTTATTAATGAGTCACTGAATCATTCACTAAACTGATTTTTTCACTCAGGAACACTACTATTTTGTGTTGCTCTACTGTGGCTTAGTTTGGAACTATTTTCTTTGAAATAAATATTGTGTCTAAAAAAGGGATGGGCAACTTCAGTCCTGGAGGGCCGCTGTCCTGCAACTCAGTAATTCTGAAGATACAGATTAGCTTGTTCTAGTGTGTTTGATTAGTGTTGGAGCTAAACTCTGCAGGACAGTGGCCCTCCAATACCGAATTGCAATGTAAGTTACTCAATATTAACTTCTTGAATATTAGTGTCACATTCACCAGCTGGAGTGCCCTTGAGAGCCACCAGGGGGCACTCCATCACAGACTATTGGCTTTCACACATAATCCTCTACCTGGCTTATCATCACTGATTGTCTACGGCTGTGTATCATTAACTTGTCCCAGCACATATAAACCATGTTTACTCTGTCAGTCATTGCTAAGTCTTGTATGTGTCTAACTGCATTTCTGAGCATTTGTATCCTGGTTTTTCCAGTGTCTCTCTGCCTGTTACCCCGGATTTCTATGTTTTCCTCAGCCCTCTGCTATTGTTTGGATGGTTTACTTGTGTATGACTATTTGCCTTGATGTGGACTTCCAATGTGGATTACCCTTTCAATAAACGCTGCATTTGGATCCTCAACCGTCATGTCTTGAAACAGTTTGTGACAATCGGTCTGTTGTATAAAAGCAAAATCACACTTACAATTGCGCTGTTGGTCTGTCTATCATGGTGACTCATGCAGATGCTGTGTTGTTTACATTTAGTACAGTATTTCCATTTTGTACAAACAGTACTTAAAAAAAAGTACCTGTACTTTTTTTGAACAGGTAATTTTCATTACCACCTTTAAAATCTAACAGCATGCCTCATTCCCCAATTATAACCAGATATCTTGTAATGTGAATTCAATCAGTAGGACTACTTCTGTGTAATGCAACACACTCCACTGTTATTGCTGTTGTGTAATGCAATATCCACATGGTCTCTTTGCAGGTGTAATTTGCAAATTAAGTATTCATTTGTGTTAAAAGTGGCCCAAACCTGCCACATGGCCACATCCATTAACAGGGTATTTCTCATGGAAATTGAGGTCAATGTATTTTGAGTTTCAGATTAAATAGAAACGGTAGGAGAACAAACGTAATCAATTCCAGCAAGAGACTGAAAGAGAAAGCGAGGGAAGCCAATCACCTAAGTGCACTGCTCTTCCAAACATAATCCCCTGGTGGTTAACTCTGTCGATAATGAGAAATAATAATATATCGTCTGGGGAGGGGTCTTTCATAAAACACTGAGGAATTGGCTTTTTCAGTGACGTTGGAAATCTACTTGCTATAATGTATATGGGGCAGTGGCACTGAAATTTACTCACAAACACTTTCCATAATGTACAAATGGGGTATGATAAATTTGCAAAAGAGTACAACAAAGCATGATTAAACTGTTAAGCGTGTACAAAATATTCCCAGCCGTAGGTATAACTCATAGCTCATAAGGAGAACAATGGCAGATGCTATGTTGAATAAAGAGGCATTATCATTCATCAGAGGGATTGATTCACACAGTCAGCATTTCTCAGGAGCTGTACTTGAATTATATGAACGATAATTGCCTAATATTAACATCTATCATGATCGGTGTGGCACTAGATTAATCTCTAGGACGTCATCTACAGACATTGCCATAAATCCGAAGTTTGATTTGAATAATTAACAACAAGCTCTGTTTAGTAAAACTTTCTTGCAGAAATTTGTGGACAGCCTTAGTGAATACTGAGTACAGGAGACCAGAAATGATTGTTACCTGAGGTGAGTTGTAACACTGAAGCAAGGTATGTCATACATGAGCACTGTGTGTACAAATATGGATTTATATAAAAAAAAAAAAAAAAAAATCTGAGGTAGAATTTTTTTTTTTTTTTTTTACATCTGTGTTATATAATCTGTTTTATGTAAATGACAGCAATTATATGAATCAGCAGGTTCTCTTGTTTAAACTTATATGAAACTTTTACCCAAAACTATAATAAAATGTTAAAATACCTAGAAATATCATGCCTGAGCAGACAAGATTTGTAACACTTCTTTCCCCAATTTTTTAAATTCTTCTGAACCCACAAATATTGAACAAAATGAGTGTGAAAGTGCACAGACAGGTTTTAACTGTTAGCCTATATTTTATGTATAGTAGTCAACATTTGAAGTGGATAAAAAAAAGTTAATCAAGGTTGTCCTAAGAAGAAGGTTTTAGGACAACTTTAATGAGAGGTTTTGATCCACTTCAAATGTTGACTCCTATATTTGGGTCAGTGAAGTGACGGGTCATTTTTTTTTTTGTTCAAAGGCCTTAATAATAATAAAAAACAAAGATATTACATTAAAGTATGTAAAGTAGTACAACTAGATCTCTTTTATTGAATCCAAAAGGTTTTAATTATATTTTGCAACATATAAAGGCATTTTAAAGATTCTGAACTGTCAAAAGCCCATTCGGTTTAACCATCCAAAGGCCAATACAGCCATTTCATTTGTGATTAAAATATTTTAAAATGTAATAAATGTATTCATTTTTTTTTTATTCTGGCATGATTTTTTTTTAACATTATATATCAACATAGTGCAAAACGGTATTAAAATTATGTGTAGAAGTCGTTGCTTTGTTGTGAGAAAGAATGCCTGGAAAAATTAATTTCACTGATGTCATTCGGAGTAACCAATATAAAGGGACCATTTTGGATTAAGTCATGCAGTCAATATCATGAGACAGGATGTGACATCATTCAGACACCTGCAAAGGACCACATGGTCATGAAGCAAAGTTACTAACTCTCTTTTAACTATTTGAAAAATTCATGTTTTCACTTGCTCATCTGCATATCCCGAAACATCAGGTCATTCGGTACAACTACTATAAAACATGGAAAATGTTGTAATATTTTAAAAACTTGTACTAAATATAAAATGTTTGATTGTCCTTTTGCTAGCTAGCTAGCTAGATATCAGCCTGTTAGCATTGTTTGAAAATATCGTCATTCAGTATAAAAGTGTCATTTGGTAAAACCAAAATTTTGGTTAAACCGAATGACTTTTTTGGGACAAATTTTGTCCATCTTGTAGGAAATGACAAAAGCAGTGTTAACTGATTATAAAAACTACATAATCTCATTGTTAACAGTTAATAAAACTTCAAAATTAATTTTTATCTCCATTTGTCTTTTTTTACACTTTTAAATAACCCATTTATTGAACAATGTTAGGTTGATGGGCATTACTATAAAAATGATTTTAGATGAATTTGATCAACATGTACAAAATTTAAACTGACATCCATACTTAGTGTTACAACCCCTCTAACTACTTTTACAGCAACCCGCTTTGTATGTAAATTTCATGTAAACAGTTTAATAATAAGTTGTAGATTCCAAATCAGATAAATGGATACATAAAAACACTGAGTTACATATGTTAAAGCAAAAATTGTTACAACCATCCCTGATCTTCCCAATCTCGTGAACACTAAATCCAATCTTTACTGGTTGAACCTTGAAAAATCCATACATTATTGCACATATTGCCTAGGACTGTATTGCTAATAAATTGTAGAGTACAGGTATTCACAAATACAAATTCTTGGGATTTACACTTCTGGGATCTACCTCCCCGAGTAAGAACAGGTCTCAAGAAAAGTGCTTGGCTCTTCAACTGGCACCATCCTTCCACTATAAACAGCATAGCACATTTCACATGCCACAGGGAACTTGGTTTCCATCAGTTCATATTTATCCATCTCCCTCAAACTGATGCTGGAGCTCTGGAGACATCCTCAAATACTGTAGCCTTTGTATCACTCCCAAAAACATCATCCTCTATGCTGTATGATCTCTTTTTCTCTGCCACCCCCAGAGCTCCAACACTCACAAGAAACACACCAAACAGATCTCTTTCCTTCTGCCTTTTTCCCTTCTCTCAATGTCTATCACAGCATTTATCATCATATTGCAAGCATTTCAATGGCACATAATGGCTTAAAACACAGCACAGTAATAATTTCATTAACCGATGTTGATTGATATGTTAACTTCAGAGACGGCAGCGCCTCAGAGCAGGGAACAACAGACTGGGAAACATGCTGTAGCATTAACTGAGCGCAAGCTATCATAGGGTTTCAAAGTCATGCGATCTCATTCAGTTTCAATCTAACTCTGCCGGCTGCACTGCACCCCTCTCAGATTAATTTGCACAAAGAAAAGATTAATCGCTATTTGTAGACAAACAAAATACGGTATAAACTAAACAAGCCCATACTTTATGATTTCATAAAGACAAAAACGTAAATTATAATGGATTGTTGTTCTTTTATTTATCAGCTTTAATAAACAGGACAGTGTAGATGAAGAAAAGGTGGCAGGACCTGATGCGGACTGGATTTGAATAGAGCTCTGTAAGTGCACATGTAAGGGCTGGTTTACACAGAACATGTTTTTGCTGTTAAAAATGTGACATCCATCTAGCGCATGTTGAAAAACAATAGAAAAGTAGTGCCATGGAATGGATAAAAGCCTTCTGTGTAAACGGCCCCTAAGTGTTTATTAAAAATTAAAAAATGATCATAAAAATGTCATCACTATTTAATCACCCCCATATCTTCATATGATAGCTTTATGTGATAAACAGGCCCAAACCATTCTTCTTTCTTTCTTCTGCAGAACACAAAAAAAGATATTTTGAAGAATATTGCAAACCGTATTGGTGTCCATTGACTTCCAGTGTATGGAGAAAAATTTGACAATTCTCAAAATATTGTCTTTTGTACAAAGAAGTAAGAAAGTCATAGAGGTTTGGAATGAAATGGAGGTGTAAATGATGACAGAATAACAGGGGATACTATCTCTTTAGAGGTGTTTCAATCCACTATAGGGAGTCATTTAAAATCATAAATGGTGTGGCTGTTCCATAGGCACCATATTTGTTTTGGGAGTCACATTTGAGGTCTCTTCATCACTCAAAGTTACCATATAACTTCAGAAGACTCCAAATGTAGTGCACAAGTCATTTGGACTACCTTTATAGTGCTTCTGTGGTGCTGTAGAGCTTGACAGTTCAATATAAAAATTTAGCGATTTTTGTTTGTTTGTTCAACAGAAACAACAGGAACTGGTTGGGAATGACTTGAGGTTGAGTAAATAATGACAGAACTACTCGTTTAAGTGGAGAAGCAGGCCTATGTTTGTGGGTTTGTGTGTGCAGTGTTGTTTACCTTGTATCATCAATGAGGCCAATTAAGGAGACAGAGTCTATTGCAGAGTGAGCAGAGTGTCTCAGTGAGTGTCGAAGTCTCAATTCCACCGACACAGCTGGGTTCTCAGGGTAGAGGGGGGAGGAGGAGAACAGTGAAGAATATGCCTGCATGGTGTTTGAAAGAGAAGGGAAAGGGATGATGAGAACAGGAGGGAATCTTCCTAACGTTTGATAAAAAAAGAGGAAGATATGGAAACCAGCAGGAAAGTCCCCATCAGGCTGTTTAATAAGATTAATAAACAATGCCTTAGCTTAAAGAGATAATTCACCCAAAAATGAAAATTCTGTCAAAATTTACTTTACAACCTCATGTCACGCCAAACCTGACTGACTTTCTTCTGTGTAACACAAAAGAAGATCTCAGTGTTTTTTTTTTTGTTTTTTTTCTTCCATAAAATAAAAATGAAATAGGGTCCAGTGTTGTTTTGGCCTTTGAACTTTTTATTGTGCTTTGTAGTATTGAAATCTCCAAAATACTCATAAGAACAATAATAATTTGTTACATTTTTAGTGTGACCTTTTGACCACATTGAGTTGTTGTTCATAATCAAACATCATAAAAAAAATGTAACATATGTTCAAACAATGTATTTTAATTTTTAAACAGAACTAGTGCTTAGGGTTGTGACCCAGTTTAAGTGCATTTTATAATAATAAAGGTATAATACTTATACTTACATAATTAAGTTTCTAATCCATTTCGTTTTGTTTTAAATAGTTCGTTTTGTTATTTTTCTTGCTGACTATCAAGTTTATGGTCAACGAATGGCTTTTCTGAGGTACAATTAGCCTACGTGACATAGTTTGCAACACTGACTGAACTGACGATATCGGTAAGCTACTGTGTCTTTCAACATATTTTTTATATACATATATTTCGTTCTGCAAATAGGAGAGGATGATCGCGTTCACTCACGATCCGTGACAACTGTTCAAGATGAAAACTGAAAAGTGACGCAGTCTTTGTTCAACTTTCTTTTTATAATATAAATACATTTAAGCCTAGGCCTATTTACTTATCCTGTAAGTTCGTGAATAAAAATGAAAATGTAGACGAAATCAGAAGCTGTTAAATGTCTTATCATTAAAATATTAAAATTAAAATGATGGGTAGGCCTAATAATTGATTTTTTACTGTCCGTCAAAATGACGGACTAAGGCAACCTCTGAGATTATATATATATATATATATATAAAACCAAACAACCCCCCAACCACCGCAACAGTAAAAAATTGCCACATCACAGCCCTACTAGTGCGGTCAAATCGATTAATCGTGATTAATCGCATCTAACATAAAAGTTGGTATCTATATTATATGTATGTGTATGTATAAACACACATACACACACATATATATATACACAAACTTTTTGTTAGATGCGATTAATCGATTTGAAAGCACTACTGAGAACCACTACCATCCTCCATTTTGAGAGATTAAGTGAGTCATCCAGTAGTGAAAAAAACAACGATTAATCACAGTTTAGTGGTTTCTTAAGTAGACTTCCTCCGCTTCCATTCTTAAGATTTAAAATGATGTTATATAAGAGACGCTAATTGCAGCTGCCTGAGGTTTAGGAAGCTGAGCAGGGCAATCAGTTACTTGATGAATGGATGTTCTGCTTGAACTTTATTTACGTCAAGTGGCTTTGGATTGTCGTGGAAATTCCCAATACTAATCTGACTTCACCACTGACAATTCAAACAACCTCCAGTTGTCAATATAATATAATACAATACTACAGTACCAATACAGTACTATAGTACCTTTGGGATAATTCCCGTCCCGAATATAATACAATACAATACAATACTACAGTACCAATACAGTACAACAGTACCTTCGAGGTAATTCCCGTCCCGAATATAATACAATATAATACTACAGTATCTCAAGGTAATTCCCTTCTCGAATACTTATAATACATTTCCAATACTTCGAGGTAATTCCCCTCCCGAAGTAAGTTGACGGCGTCCCGTCAAGAAGCTACTATCTCTACCTCAATCACATGTGAGCACACAGGACTTTAGCATCTATACACTCTCACCGTCCTTCTCAGGTGTACGCTGGTCTGACACAGGATCAGTAATACTAACTCCAAGTATTACAGCCTCACCCCGAGGGCGACTCTATAGTCTTCCAACACTATCACTGTCTCTGCTGTGGTCTTCTGAGCATAGAATCTTTAGTACTTCTATTCCTTAGCTGCGCAGAATATACCTGACACGACTTCCAAGTTGCTCTTTGCAGAAATGAAGTATTATTTACGGCCAGGAGGTCTCTTGTCACAACAACAGAGTGAGTCTCAATGAATAGAAAGATACATGCACATTTAAATCTTAAAGTTGAGTAAAAACTACTTCACTGTTATCTGTTCTGGTGACTGGTTTGTAATGATCTAAGCTAATCATATGACTGGTCTTTGACCTGAGCATCCTTAGTCTGCATTTTCTGTACATTTCATGATGACAAAAAATATCACAGGGTCAATATTTCTGCAGATTGAGCATGAAACAGTAGATCTGAAAGGAGGTCACACTGCTTACTTTTTTCTAAAGCTAGACTGCGCTATGAATGTCACTGTGTGTTATGGCTATGCGTGTGAGAGGGGGATGACGGGTAAGGTTTTGCACATAGGACTTGGAAGACCTTGATGAAGTGTTATTGTACTTCACATGACAGTACTGTGCAAATATACCTTTAGATCGTTTCAGGGGGCAGTTCACTGGGAAATGTTGACAAAAGTAGACAGCTCCCCAAAGTAGCTTGTGGCTCAAGCACAAAATGCATTTGGTAGCCAACCCCATGCTCTTTCATTCTGTCTAAAAGGTGTTTCTGAATACTGAGTGTGTACTCGAGTCCATTACAAATCACCTCAAGAGCTATTAAAGAACCTGAGCTTGAAATCTAGTGTGGTGTCAAAATGAAGCACAGATTTTCTTACAGTGTTTTATCTGTTAAGAAGATTTCCATGTAATTTAAAAGCTCAGTTTACAGTAAAAATGAATGTTCTATGATAATTTTCTCACCTCAAATGATTCACTGACAATGTTTTCCTTTTTTCTACAGTAGCTTTCAGAACACTTCAGAATACTTTCAGAATACACTGCATGAAGTCAAATTGTTTTGAAGTCAAAGATGCCAAAAAGCATCGGTTATTATGTCTTACCTGCAACATGCAAAGTTTGATAACAAGAAGGTATAAATGAGATTTTCAGGTAATATAACGTGTTTGTTTGCCACATAAAGACTTTTTAAAAAGATATTTACAGGATTTGATATCTTTTTATGCTGCTTTTTAAATAAATATACTGTAGGACTACTATCATTCAAAAGTTTGGGGTCAGTAAGATTTATTTTAAAGAAATAAAGCCGTTTTTTAATGTTACAAATGATTTCTATTTCAAATAAATGAAAAAAAAAAAAAAAAGAATCATGTATTGTAAAGTTGTATTGTTATGCAGCACAACTGTTTCCAACATTGTTTCTTGAGCAGCAGCAAATCAGCATGTTAGAATGATTTCTGAAGGATCATGTGACACTGAAGACTGAAGTAATGATGCTGAAAATTCAGCTTTGCATCACAGGAATATATTACATTTTAAAATAGAAAACAGTTATTTAAAATTGTTTTTACTGCATTCTTAAAAGTGTTGGGGGTAACGCATTACAAGTAACTTAAGTTATGTAATCAGATTACTTTTTCAAGTAACTAGTAAAGTAATGCATTACTTTTTCAGTTTACAACAAAATATCTAAGATAGTTTTTCAAATAAGTAACGCAAGTTATTTTTCACATTTATTAACTGACATCTCTCCTGTCCTGAGAGAAATAAAGTGCAGAGGTGTTGTGTGCGCTGTGTAAACATGATGGTTATTGTAGTTCTAGACTAAATGTGAACATGCATTTACTCATGTCACTTGCACAAAAACATTCAGTATTCCTCAAAATGAATAAAAACAGTGAAATACAAAGTCAAAAATAAATAAATAAATAAATAAAATAATAATAATTTTACGTAAACCTGTAACAATTAAACATATTAAATTACACAAATATACTTTATGTATTTAATCTCACTTTATTAACCAATACCTTCAATTATCTAATTCAACTATACCAAGCAAAACTGACTTTAGATTATATTTAGAAATAAGAGTGTTGAACTTCCTTCTCATGTATCCCATTCTTCTTTAATCCAGAATCGCAGCACAGCTGAAAGGTTTGTTTGAGCTGCGCCCTCTACTGTACAGGTGTAAATATGCATTTCCTTCAGCCTGAGGCTTATTAATTTCACTTTTGGTGTGAAAGGGCCTTAACATTTGCCAAAAAATAGAATTTGTTTTGTTAATATTAAAAAACAAACAAGCAAGCCCAGCCCAGGTGAGAAAAAGTAACGCAAAATTAATGTAATGCATTACTTTTAAAAGTAACTTTCCCCAACACTGTTTGTGGGCATAGACCACTTGAACATTTTTCAAAACATCATTTGTGTTCAACAGAAGAACGCCATGCAGACTTGGGATGACATGTGGATGAGTAAATGATGACAAGATTTTTATTTTTGGGTAAAATAAACTCTTAAACCTCTGCGGTTTGGCAATTATGAACGACCGCCGCTTTTGGTTTTAAACCCAAGTGAGACAAGTCGCGCTTGTCGTATCTAATTTATCTTTACTTTGAGTGCCTTACCAGCATAGAAATATGTCTTTTTGGGAAATACAGTTTTCAGAACTGACAATTTACATTTGAGCTAACATCTAGGCAGAAGATAAGAACGTTATTCAGAAGGTAACAGCTGGTTCAAGAGACTTCTTATTGAAGAACTGTCAAGCCACAGTCTGTGAGAATGACTAATGACGCCTGTCATTTAGAATAAATAACATAAAACTGAACATTATCACTTGTTAAGATCAATTAGTGCAAGTCAGTGACTAAGAACTTGTCTACTGGGAAATTCACCCTTCAAGAGGCTCGATGTTATCTTGTTAAGCTGGAACGCAGTTATGCTCTGTGAATAATGTCCATCCACCCATATACTTTAATGACCAGAAGGTCTTCCCAAAGGATCGACATTCTGTCATGATGGGGTGGGAGTTTGGGGCTGATGGGATGGATGACTGGTGAGGGAGAGAGAACTGATCTCCCGATGCTCGCTGGTGTCTCATTAGACACAATATGACTTGACGTGTCTTGTCAAGGCTTGAACCCGTAACACAAATAACATGTGAGTACAAGGCTCCGGCCACCTACATCGACATTATCCTGCCCCTTGACACACGCAGGCACATGCACACATCCAGACAGATATAATCTCATCTCGAGAGAGGATTGCAAATCCAGTGGTGTGTGTTGAAATACCGAGCTAGTTTGTTGTTATCGCATAAACATCCATGCGTGTGCGTGTCTCAAGAGCCGGGGATTTGTGTGTATGCTTGTGTGTGCGTTTTTCACTTCTTCATGTAGGAATCGCCAGAAGGATGCCTGCATGCCTGCTTCCCGTAGAAATGTCAGTCTCCCATATCTTAATGAGATAAGTTAAAATGTCGGCCAAAACCGCAGAGAAATAAACACAAGCGATGCTTGGGAATCTGTGGATAGGGATAGACACACAGAAAGAAGGCAAGTTCTCAAGGAAAGGTCAGAAAGTACCAGATCTGCAGGGTAGTTTCCTCTGATGGGGACCCTATATAAGTGAGACCGGGGCTAGTTGTCACAATCTCAGTAACTAAAACATTTTAAGTAAAAAAAGAAAACTATTAGACACATTTGTCATGTTCTTGCTAGTGATTAAAAACAATTCCCGCAAGGACCAGCTATACAATGAAGGCAGATTTTAACTGAAAAGTTTAACTGAAATGTTTGATGAATGTCAGCTTGGGGCAAGTTGTCACATTTTAAATGTTGTAATTTTATATAATTTACTTGAAAGTTGGATTTTATTTAATAGTCTTCTGTAATATGTTCCATATTTTTTATGGAACCCAGCTTTCTTGAATATTTTTTTAAAATAATACTGATGATGAATATTGCTATAATTGAATAATTGACTGCGATTAGGGCTATTAAAGTTAACAATTAATTCACCAGAACGTGTGTTCAATGACATTTGTCTTCAATGACGTGTGTTCAAAACTTTTTTTAATCTTCGACATCATTAAAACCTTTTTGTTTTCTATTTAGTAAAAGAAGAAAATTCAATCACATTAACTACAAAAAACAATCACAATTAATTTTTAATCAGGCTATAGTACGTTAATTAATATGATTAATTGAACGCAGTTCAATTTGCTTTAAAGGGGACCAGCTTCCTTTAAAAAATACATTTGGATTGTTCACATATTGTAAATGCAAAAGTCACAATTTGCTCTCTAAGCTAAAATCCATTAAGGCCTGGTTTCACAAACAAGTCTTAGATTAAGCCAGGATTAGGCCTCAGTTCAATTAGGACATTTAAGTAGCTTTTATAAATGTGCCTTAGAGGAAAAAAAACATTACTGGTGTGGATCTTGAGACAAAACAATGTCACTGACATATTTTAAGATATGCCAGTGCAAGTTGCTTCCAGTTAAAACAGCTCAAACACTTGGGGGTAAATAACCTATAATGTCGCACATTGTGACATTAAGTGTTACATGATCTGTAGACAAGACCTTTCATAGGTTAGAGTAAAAAGTTTGACAACTAGCTATTCTGTCACCTCAACATCAGTCCTCGTACAGGTATTTATTTCTATTAAAACACAAAAACGTTCTGTTCCTAAATCATACAGTGTGGCAGGAAAAAAACACAATCTGTGACAGTGGAAGCTTTAGACAAACAGACCCCAGGCAGTATGGATGTTTTTTCCGTACACAGAAGGGCATTAGTTGCTGTGGGTAAAGGAAGCGCCATGCGGTATCTCACAGAAGGGGCGAGGGAGGGAAAGTGCAGGTCTGTTTATGTGTTTACTCTCTCAGCTTGCTGTCCTTTACGTCTGAACTCTGTAAATGAGTGCAGCCTCTAGGGCTGCAGAGGTGATGGGCTGCAGTAAAAAGTACCAGGAGTAATCTCCAACTCCCTGATAAGGAACGGCTCTCATGAATGTCTTTCTCTCTCTCTCTCTCTGTCCGTGCCACCTTGGCTGCCACAGCTCACGTCCCCTGGCTCAGTACCAGCAGCTAAAAATAGCTGAGCTGGCATGTGTGTCCATGGAACCACAGTTCAGGACTTCATTTTTTGTTTTATTTATTTCATTTTTTTTTTTTTTTTTATCTTCATTTCTCTCTCACCCTCTCCACTCTTTTTTTTTTTTTTTCTAATGGACATCTGTTCACAAATTTTTCATGAGGAGAAAAAAGAGCTGATTAACTGAGGATAAAACATTCTCAAGGGGAAAAGGAGGGAAAGGGAGGCATGAAAACACCCACAGCACCGAGAGAAACAGAGGGATGAAAAGTGCCACTGTGAGGCCTTGGCATCAACTCTCAACTCTCATTGTAAATGATTCAGTGGGTAGTTTTTTGACATTAAAAGCAGCATTTGTTATTAAATTATTGACACAACCTTTGGAGAACAAAAAAAGGAAAAAAAGAAAACAATAAGAAGCTGACCTAAATGCACTATTAATGGTATTCTGTACTGTTTACCAGACTGTTTTACTCTGTTTGTGGTCAAAAAAGGACAATGTGTCCAAGTTCCTTAGTCTTAATCGATATTTTTGATTTTTTCAGTAAAATATCTTAACATCCTAAAGCAATAAGCCATTACTAGGTGCAATGCGACATGTAGTTTGTTCATTCTGACCACAAAAATACTGCTAATAATGTTGGAGAAGGATTTTGGACTAATGAATGGAGCTTGCCAGTTCTTATTGCATATAAAATGCTGACAAAAGCAATGATATAAAAGCAACTGATATTCAGAAAAGAGTAATTGTTAATAATAACTGGAATAAACAGTAGTTTTGTTCAAATGTTGCTCTTCTAATCATAATCAAAATTAAGATCATTTGACCTCAGTAATTACCATAATTAATCTGACTAATGAAGTACTAATTTGCAGAGAATGTATCTAGAATATCTATTTTCCATCAAGCATACATTTTATTTTTTTATTTTCATTTCCATTTTTAGCAGTGTAGCATTAATTTCTAAAAAGAATATTGTTTTTCTGATAACACAGGCAGCTTTTTGCTTCCAAAACAGGGGAGTCTGTTCCTGTTTGCCTTCTAATAAGAATGAATGGAACTAGCCAAGCTGAAAATATGCACCAGCACTAATATTTATAAAATGACTGCTATTATAATCTATACAGCAGCACCCAGATATGACTTTCCTGCAGTGTAATTGCACTGTGAGTATGTTTTATGTGTCTGGGGATATGAAACAGCATATGCTTCTTTGCCTTGCTTTCTGCTACAAGATATTTATTTATTTGTTTATTTTCTATTTTTTTTTTTTTTTTTTAACCATTCGGCAAAGTATTTGGATAATAAATAGGAATGGGAATAGTAAGGAACTGAATTTATGGAAGACATTTTTGTAAGGATTTTGTTTTATTTCACATAATGATTGTGATTAACGAATGATTCCAACCAACTCTGTTGGTTTATCGGTTTAACTATATAATAAACAAAACAAAAAACAATTTTGGTAACTTTTTTTTTTTTTTTTACTTTTATTCAATTTTATTTTAGTTTTACATTTATTTTTTATTTTTAAAATAAAGTACCATTTATTACCACAAAACTTAATGTACATCATTCTCACAACTCTCACAATTCTTAAAGTCCTCCTGTGGTGAAAATCAAGTTTTTAATGTTGTTTATATGCAGGGGTGCAGGGGTCCGGGGCTGAGGCCCGGCACATAGGCTTACCAGGGCTCGACATACGCTTGTACGGGACAAGTGGATTTTTTGAATTGAAAGAGAATTTTACTTGCCTCCTGACCAGATAAGTAGCTTGATTAAAATGTCAATAACAACAAAAATGTGAGCATAATTCTCTGATTTGATGACATTTAGCTTAAGTGGCGATTGATAGTGGATAGTAATGTGCCGGCCTATATGAAAGGGCCATATTGCGCTGTTGAGGCTCGTGCGCAACCTCTTGAGGAGAATTCAAAACAAACAACACTGCTCACACAAATAAACTGAGTTATCATGTCGCAATAAAAATTCAATATGTGGGGTTTTTATAGCCTATTTACGACATATGATAAAGTTAAGCATCACACGACCGAAAGCGCTGATTTCCTGAATATCACCTCGATTGAAATTGTGACACTAATTTCATACAACAGTATAATAAACAAGTAGTTAGTATTAACCACTTACGTTTTAGGTGCAATATTGCCTGTTTTTTGTTCTATTGTAGTAGCGAAAATAGTTCCAAACAAAGCAGAACCAGCGCATCTCTTAGCTACGCTCAGCCGTTTCGAATGATTTTGAATGAATCAGTTGAGTGAAGATTCAATGGCCCATTCATAAACAACTGCTTCAATCTTGAATGATTCAGCCTTTTGAATGAATCGTTTGAATAAATGACTCACTCATTGTCGCCATCTACTGCCGGTTTAATTTTATGTTTAAAAGTATAAATCTCCCACCAACATCTTATTTGTATATTCAAAAATATTTAAATAATCTCATAACATTATTGAATGCAGTTGGACTTTACATTCACATACTTTATTTTGAGTTGGTTAGAAGTAATGACTTTTGGTTCATTGAGTGAGTCTTTAGACTGATTCAAACAGCCAATTCATGAGTTCATAATCAATTTATAAATCTTTTTGATTGATTAATTAAAAATAATTGCTTCATAAAAATCATACTGTATGAGCAATTCAGACTGCAAGCTCACCGCTCGGTTAAACATTTAGATTCAATAGCAGTGCAGTTAATGAAACTGATCATAATGATAAGCATAGAATTAGGGTATGTATTTATTTATTTTATTTGTTCTTGAATATGAACCTGATTGTTCAATCCTAATAGTACTTGTTTTGTCCTTTTTGGAGCTTGCCTGCTCACTTTCACTGAATAAATATCTAGTTCAGTCATTAAACTCTAGAGGGCGCTGGCTGATCGGTCCTTTACATGCAATCTGCAAGCAATCACATCATTACCGCATGGCACAAGCTGATTGGCTTCTGCTTATCCTGCAGCCAATGAGATTGCTTGCTCAAAATTTAAATAGTCTGGTTCAGTGTTTGCTGTAGGCTGGTCCCACAGTATGTTATCAGAGTTCCTCTGAAAACCTTCCCCAGCTCCACCTGCTTAGATCTGCTATGGGATTTATGTGTGTCTATTTTTGCACCAGCAGCATGTCTGTGTATCTATTAGTGGTAGCAATTCCATAATTGCTCTGCAGCAGCAGTGTAGCAGATCTAGTCCTCCAAGACCAAATATATTAACATTGCCATATTCAATAACATGCTAAAACTATTCAGATAGTTTTCTTGTTAAAATAACAGCATATGGTTTGAAATGATATGGTGTTTAGGGGTGTCGAACAGTCACGTATAATAGCCATTTCTCTGCTTGTTAAAGTGTGTGTTTGTAAAAAAAAAAAAAAAAAAAAGTGATATCAAGATCCAGTGATATTTAACGAATGAATCCGATGAAAAGCACAATTTTTTTTCTTTGTTCCGTAGCAAGCCTCATCTCAGAATGTGTATACTGTAGATCTTACTTGGTTGAAACGATGATCAGAGCACCAATGGTGTTTGGATATAAGCAAGCCTAGCTCAGTGAATTAGCCAGTTCTGTCTCTCATTTCATCCCTTTAATTAGTTGTGAGTTAATGAGCTGCACACTAATGGGAGTGATTCCTTATCAATTGAATAGCTTTCAGCAATTGAGGCCGTCTCAAATCAGCAGGTGAGAAAAAAAAAAGGCCTCAGTCTTGCATCCTGATATTGATTTGAGCATAAGGCAGTGATGATTCAACTGGACTTCATAGACAGTAGAAACCATTAGCACATCTTTAAGTAAGACACAAATCACACTACTCAATGGATGGAAGATATTTCAGTGGCAAAAATTCAATGCTTTTCAATGCAGGGTAATTGTGAGTTATGATGTTTACTACAGCAAGCCATGCTGTTTCACATAAATCTCTGCATTATATGTCACCTTTTCACTAATGATGTTAGCAGCAATGACACATACAATTACACATCCGTAAGCAAGTATGCTTTCTTTACATTTATTTTACATCCCATGGTGCATGATGGCACATCTTATGAACCAGATAGACTGAAGTGGATGTCATTATCAGGCCTTGTTAGAGGTTGGCAGATTTCATGACGCACTCCTGATGAAGGTATGTTCTTTTCTTTCTATCTCCCCACCAGCCTCAGAATATGCATCATTTCAGTGTGCAATTTGCTGTCTAATTTGACTACCTCCACTTCAGCATGTGTGCCCTGGGGTGGGGGAAATTGGTAACAAAAGCTTTGCATGCATTTCATGCCTTTTTGATCCAGCCGCTCATTTCTGTCTGATGAAGTTGGACTTTAATTCAAAGTGCCATTCTCAAAGCTGACAGAGCCTGTTGTTTTGAAGTATTACCCGTGTGCTGTCAGAGAAACATTCTGGCTTCTCTGATTACTTATTACGGGAAAAAAAGTTGGCTCGCCGTTATGTGTGGTCGTGATGATTTTGGTAGATGAAGAGAGAGCTATTTTCTTGATGCAATGTGTATTAAAGGGATAGTTTAGTTAAAAAAATGAAAATTCTGTCATTATTTACTCAAACTTATGTAATTCCAAACCTGTATAAACACCTGTTCACACCAAGAATGATAACTATAAAGATAAAGATATAGTTTTAATTATAAAAGAATAGCACTGTCAGTACCACAGCTTTAACGATAAAAAGAAACAATATCGTTGGGATTACTTTCAGAACGATTTTTCCCCCTGCTATTTAACCATAAAACAATGTCAGCCAATCAGAATCCATTCTAATTTTAAGGTCTTTTTAATGTAATTTTAAATGGCCGATGACATTGCGCAGAAGTTAATCGCCGAGATTCAGAAAAAGCCACCACTGTCTGACAATTCAACCCCCCTTTTCAAGGATACTTTAAAGAAAATGGATATATGGAAAACAATCAGTCATGCCCTCGGAATAAATGGTGAGAAGTAATGAGATCATTATGCCAGGCTAGCAAAAAAGTGTAACATAAAATTACCTCAGGTATCCAGCGCTAGTTTCGACAACATTGCTTTGAAGTTGCAGTGAAAAAAACTAGGCGTTGTTTTTATTCCATTACATCATCTAAATTCACTGTTAGATTAGATCGATTACATTAGCTATTCACTCGAAATAGGTTGCTGAGGATATCTGCTGGTTTAAGCTGTGTAAATGCAACAAGAACAGTAAAAACATGTACACACTTTGAAACCGCAGCGCGTGAGCTTAGAATAAACAGATCATTCGTTGGTGTAGACGCAAATATAGTTATGGTTATAGTTATCTTAATAATTATCGTTCTTGGTGTGAACGGGCCTTAAGTATTAATAATAATGATAATAATAAATTGTTACAAGATTATTACCATTTCATTCTGATTATTCACAAATTAAATGATTCTATCGACCAATAAGGTCAAATAAAATATATTATGCACTTATAAATGTTCTGTAAAAGTAAATGTTCTGCATATAATATTTTACACATATTTATAGTATTTTTACTTTTCACTGTACAAATGGGTCTTTACACATGAAAATATATAGCAACTTTTATATTTTAGGAATGAATTCTCTCACAAGCAAAAGAGAAAATCATTTAGGTTTGAAAGAACGTGAGAGTGAGTAAATGATGACAGCATTTTTATTTTTAAATGAACTACCCCTTTAAGGGCTTGCAGCTGTGTCATCAAGTTAATTATTGAGAATAACTGATGTTTGTAACAAATGTAAAGATATATATACATATATATATATATATATATATATATATATATATATATATATATATATATGAGCCAATGTAACACAATTTTGTTTTTCACAATTTAATATCACTGCATGCATTTTACTGTAAATGTATAAACTAGTCATTTACTTAATCTATTCTCATTGATATTATAGGAATATGTTTTGGTTTGTTTAGTCAGGGGATTTTCAGTTTCCCAGAATGCATCGCTTGGAACTGGATGGAGAGAGTAAAAGTGTGTATGTGTTTTTGAGATGCATTTATGTTTCCCCTATATGGTAAGGTATTTAAGTAAAGTTTATAGTTCATTTAATATTAAGAAACTCCATTTCCCATGTGTGGAACCACTATAATTGAGTTAAGTTCAGCCAAAGAATTATTTTGTTAACATGTTTAAGTCAAAAAGCTCCATATTGTCTGAAAATCTGCTGACCGTTTCACTGTGATGGACACTTTGAGTCCCAGGCCAGGCCTCCAGAGAGATCTGAGAACCCTATGGCTGGTATTTTTTTTGCAAAGAGGAAAAAGGAGGGCAGCAAAAAAAAAAAAAAAAAAAAACTTACATCATGAGTGATGGAGAACAGGGACTGTGGGGAGGGGCTTTGCTTAAACCAACCTCTCAACAAGGACAACAAGCTAGAGAGAAATCAACAAAAATCATTCATGTAGTCTCAACAAAACAGGATTAAGTTCTATTTTGCAAATTTAAATGGTTTGTATGCAACCAAATTACGTTGTGACAAAATGATCAAGATTTGTGTTGCTTTAGCTAATTTTAATTAAAGACCCCCTGTGGTGAAAATCAAGCTTTTAATGTTGTTTATATGTGTACATGGTGTTTTGTAATATGTAATATGCTTTAAGACAAACCATATGCAAATTCATCAGTCAGCACCATTGCTGAGTATTTTCTTAAAACTGCAGTGAACCAAAAACGTGGTTTGAAATTGCTGGTGTTTTTGACGTCCCAAACTACCTTGTAACCAATCACATCAACGTATGATCATCAACGAGTGGATGAGCGAGTGGATACGGACCTAATTTGAATATTCATAGAACCGTGTATACTAAATGAAGCAAGGGTGTAGAGTTACATTCAGGCTATTTTAAGGCATGAAGATTTTTTTTTTCTTCAAGGAAAATATGTTATTTTGGTGATCAAAGATGAGTTCTAAGGGATCAAATTATTGACTACAGGGAAACTTTAAGCAAATTGATTAAGCAGCCATTTTGTCTCTCCTAACATTAACATTAAGGGTACGTTTATACGACAACGATCAGGGGCGTTTCCTCCGAGGAGGCAAGGGAGGCAGTGCCTCCTCAAAAAAAAAAAATAAATAAAATAGGATGAGAAAATAATCCATATTACATTTAAAACAACACTAATATTACAAGTTATGACAAGCGCAAGTCCTATTCCTTAAGGAACAGCGACACCCGCAGGTAAAGTTACAGCAGGAGTTATGCCTCCCTTGCTCTCATAGAAAGCCATAGAAAACCATCAGACCCCCGGCGTGCGGTGCTTTTTGTGGGGGGTAATTGAGAATGAATGGGGGAAAGTCACGTGAGAGGAGGCAACGTCTCCATTGCGCTATGATTGGATGTAATTGGTTATGATTGGTTTGTGATAAATCCCGCCTCTTGTTGACGTGCACGTTCCGCGCGTCAGTTTGAATGAACAAATGATGGCGTCAATGGGAAGACTAATTGAACAGATCACCCAGTTAGATATCACTGCTTTATGTCACGTCAAAATCAAACTTAAAATGGACTGAAAACACGATGACTGCAGGGGTTTTTAGTGCAATGAGCTTGGTGAAATTAAAAATAAATTAAAAATTCGTCTCTGTGACAGACGGTGTTTACAGAGCAATAATGATGATCCAAAATAGCCTGAGTTAAAAAGAAAAACATCAATACACAAATAAAATATATTGTTGAAATTATTATTGCCTTTAGTTATTATTTTGGAATGAATGTAGAAATGCTTAAAACACTAATTTGATGAGATTTACTTGGTTTTGATAAATAGAATATTTATTTTACATTGTTAATGTAAAATTACAAAATAGAATTGTATTTAGTTTATTTTTTATTTTTTGATGTAATGTAATGTTCATTTAACAAGGAAGATGTGCCAACATTAAGAGTAATGCACATGAATTTACATTGATTCATAAATAAATAAAAAATTTGCCTCCTCATTTCAGAACACCACTGCACGCCACTGACAACGATGTACTAAAAACAGAAAAGATTTCCTTCACGTTTTTGGCGTATAGACGACAACAGATCCATTAAAACAACTAAAAATGCTGTATTATGTATGCCAGGCCATGTCACTTTGTAAAGAAACATTGCAAGCCTATAGACTGAACATGTAATATGCATGCAAATGAGATCACAGTTTTCACAAATTAGCATTTTTGTAGTTTACACAGAGACGATAACAGTATCATTTTCAAAAACTTGCACTTTGTATCCCATTTTTAAAAGTTAGCATTTTCAGGCCCCCAAAACGCTGTTATGCACAAAAAGTGTTCCATGTAATTGGTGTCGTGTAAACGGCCCCTAACTTAAAATGCGACAAAAATCTCATTGACAGAGCAAAGTCAGAGCATTTTGTTGAAGGCTTTCCATTTCTTCTGTGTCTTCTCAGAGGATGAATTTGAAATCTGATGGCCTGGTTACAATGGCGAGGCCTTCTCTAGTGTTTCTGTTTGAATTAAACGCGCTTTAAAAGGAGTGATGGCACTGCAGCCCTATTGTGTCAGTTTTCAAGATGCTGATCCGGGGAAGTGGCTGATGCAGTCTTTTAGACACTGTTTGACAATGTACACATTATACCTCAATGCACAAAAGTGTCTTTCTATTTGCTTTCATCAGAGATAAGAGGGGGGTGGGGATGGGGGGAAGGGGGTGACCCATTTTTTTGAAAACTGTAGGATATGGGTCAGGAAACTGATTGTACAGTCTACATGCAAGCAGCATTGTGTGTGGTGTACTCTGTCTTATGAAGAAAACTGCTAGGAAATATTGGTGGTTTCACACAATTTGTTACAGTCTCAACATGTTTGCCCTGAATACAAATGCATTTTGCTGAGAAAAAAAAGAAATAACAATATAGCATAACCCTGTGTGTGTGTGTGTGTGTGTGTGTGTATCTATCTATAGCTATATATATATATATATATATATATATATATATATATATATATATATAATAACTATTAAAAATAAATTAGAAAATCTGAGCCATGTAATTCCTGATAGTAATTTCTCATTGGTAGTAACAGATGTAGGACTGTGGAAGCTGTTTGGAATTTTAATAATTTGAAGAAGAGACGAACAAATCAATGGGCTGAAAAAAAAAAAAAAAATGAACGTAACACCTGGGAAATGTGCCATGAACATTTAAAATCTAGTGCTTCCCCCGCTCAAAAACCCAAACAATTAAGAGCCACACATCAGACCTATTATAAGGGAAACAATTCCAGGCCCTTTCCTTTCTTATTTGTTGCGTGTATCTATTCAAAGGCTTTGATGGAAGAGAGCGTGTAGTATGAATAATTTAAGACTGCTCATCTAGCATTCACCAGATATCTGCTGCTTTCGTGGTGCCTTCAGATTTTGAAGTTCTTGGAGAATTTAATCTGCGTGTGAAAATACAGCCACAATCAACATGTTGCTTAAAGATGTAAATGATTGCCCACTGACTTCCAAAAACAAGGCTGTAAATGTGATATTTTACAGGGTTCAGCTTCACTTGGTGGCTGTGGATTCCTCATTCTTGACCATAAGTCTTTCTTTTCCCATCGGTGTGGTTAATAATGCAGAAGTGCGGTATGTTAGCTTGCTGCTGGTGTTAGATGAACACATTCTCAAAGATCAGGTGTGGCTGAGATTGAGGCGTCTGCTTGGCCTGTAATCTACTGAAAGCATTACACTCATGAATCATCCTCTTTCAAGACATCTTACCATGAATAACCACCACTCTTAGGCCAAGATGACATTAAAGAAGAATTAGTAAGACTGATATTTTGAATGAACTGTTAGTCTAGATGATAATTAACCCTTTTCTCACAGGAGCTCTCATTCCAGGATCGAAAGACTGATGTAAGTGGAGGCAATTCAGTGTCTCACTATAAAATTGATTCTGAATTCCCAGGCGGGAGCTTCACAGCAGTGTTTCTACTGACAGCCACACAGGAGATGACATGAGTGAGTAAATGACCTGTAATGGATAAAACATGGGAAATCTTGGAAGAAATCCCTGAGAGGGTCAAAAAGCATACCCTTTTCCATTCTCAGTCTATGTATGTGAATGTATGTAACATGTCTATGTCTTGTTAAGGCTCAGCGATTGTATGAACCTCTAGCCCTAAAGATTAAACTTAGGTGTGTGACGCTTGCAAAGAGGTGTGCTATCACTAGAGTGACTAGATTTACAACTTTCCCCTTGCGGACAGAAAAACAAGTTTAAATTTGCGATAAATTGTGAAAACTATACATTTATATTGAAGAGATAATCTTTTACCTGTATTGGGACTTGCGTTAGTAAACAGCGTCCTACCAACCACATAGCTTCTTGTAAAAACACTTGCGCTGCATCCAAAGTCGCATACTGTATAGTAGGTACTACATTTGGTTTTGAAATATACTTCACGACCTTTAAAAAAGTATGTTCTATATAGTATGAATGTAGTATGTAGAAATTCAGACACACTGCATTCGCCATGTTGCCACTGTCATGTGACCTATGGCATCAGTTGAGTTGCTTCACCACCATTAACAATTCCTCTCACATGGCCTCATGGGATAATAGTGTCCATCGAATGTGCATTCTCGGCAGAAGTTGGTCATCCGGGTACTTTTTGCCACCTTTTCGGTACTTTTTTTTAAATAGTTTTTTGAATACTATGCATTTGGCCTAGTGCTCTCAAATCGATTAATCACGATTAATTGCATCTAACATAAACATTTGTAAATATAATACAGTTACAAGAAAAAGTATGTGAACCATTTGCAGAATCTGTGAAAATGTGAATAATTTTAACAAAATAAAGGAGATAATACAAAATGCATGCTATTTTTTATTTATTACTCTCCTGAGTAAGATATTTTACATAAAAGATGTTTACATATAATCCACAAGACAAAAAAATAGCTGAATTTATTAAAATAACCCCATTCATAAGTATGTGAACCATTGATTCTTAATACTGTGTGGTTACCTGGATGATCTACGACTGTTTGTTTGTTTTGTGATGGTTCTTCATGAGTCTCTTGTTTGTTCTGAACAGTTAAACTGAGCTCTGTTCTTCAGAAAAATTCTCCAGGTCCTGCAAATTCTTCAGTGTTCCATCATCTTTTGCATATTTGAACCCTTTACAGCAGTGACTGAATGATTTTGAGATCCATCTTTTCATACTGAGGACAACTGAGGGACTCAAACACAACTATTAAAAAAAGTTCAGACATTCACTGATGCTCCAGAAGGAAACATGAAGCATTAATAGACAGGGATTATATGTAAACATCTTTTATGTAAAATATCTTACTCAGGAGAGTACTAAATACAAAATAACATGCATTTTGTATTATCTCCTTTATTTTGTTAAAATTATTCACATTTTCACAGATTCTGCAAGTGGTTCACATACTTTTTCTTGCAACTGTATATATATGTATATATAGCACTTTTTACAATGTAGATTGTGTCAAAGCAGCTTTACATTGATAACTGGTACATTATTTTGGCTGCACAGCAGCTCTTAAAGAATAGTGTCAATGCAGGCAGATCAAAGCACTGTTGAATATGTCAAGTCAAATGTCAAGTGACCCCAACTAAGCAAGGCAAAGACGACAGCGGCAAGGAACCCAAACTCCAACAGGTGACATCAGGTGGTAAACAGGTGGCAAATAGGTGTTAAAATGGAGGAAAAAAAAAAACCTTGGGAGAAAAAAGGCTTAGTTGGGGGGCCAGTTCTCCTCTGGCGAACAGTGCTTTGTTACGACTCAGGTTGCTATCATAAGTCTGATAGGATCGCAACATTCAAAGTATTTAATCCATCCAGTTGAGGATCGTATTCATCACGCCGGTATGGACGGTTGTTGAGGAGCTGCGCCACTGGTTGTCATGTTGATGAGGCCTTCACAGTGGATGATCTAGTTGACTCAATCTCTGCTGACACTTCAGGGCTGCGTTATGGTCGTTATAGTCCTTGGTCTCACCTGGATACGGCCCGGCACCGGTTGACTATGGTAAACCTTGGGATAAACAGAAAGACTAATATTAGCGTAGATGCCATTCTGCTTCTGATGTAACGAGTACATCTGGTGTTATAGGAAGTGTTCCCGGTTCCGGCTGACCTAATTTATGCAGCCTAATAATCCTTTAACGGATTTGAAAAAATAAATTGATAATGTGTTATGTGTATGCCAGGTTAAAGAGATGCGTTTTTAGTTTAGATTTAAACTGACAGAGTGTGTCTGCTTCCCGAACAATGCTAGGAAGATTGTTCCAGAGTTTAGGTGCCAAATAGGAGAAGGATCTACCACCTGCAGTTGATTTTGATATTCTAGGTATTATCAGCTGGCCTGAATTCTGAGATCGTAATAGACGTGAAGGACTATAATGCATTAAGAGCTCGCTGAGGTACTGGGGAGCTAAACCATTTAGTGTTTTGTAAGTAATTAGCAAGATTTTTAAATCTATACGATGTTTAACAGGAAGCCAATGCAGTGTTGACAGAACTGGGCTAATATGGTCATACTTCCTAGTTCTAGTAAGAACTCTAGCTGCTGCATTTTGTACGAGCTGTAGTTTATTTATCAGACGAGCAGAACAACCACCCAGTAAAGCGTTACAGTAATCTAGCCTTGAGGTCATGAACGCATGAACTAACTGTTCTGCATTTTTCATTGAGAGCATATGTCGTAGTTTAGATATATTTTTAAGATGGAAGAATGCACACACACACACACACACACACACACACACACAAATATATTTACAAACTCTTAGGTTAGATACAAATAATTGTGATTAATCGGTTTGACCAGTAATTTGGACATACTACTCTGTTGGCTCACTGTTTTTCAGATTCTATATAGTAGGGAAGTATTCAGTTTTGATATATATATATATATATATATATATATATATACACACACACAAAAACATTGAATGTATAAACAAGTGTTTATGTCTCATATATAAATCAACCTTCAATAAAATAAAGTGGTATAAATACAGCAATATTTTACAAGGGTTGTGCCATTGCCTATCACCACAAACTGAACTAATATATTTTCTTTCCCAGTATGATTCTGTCATTAGGTGGTTAATTACCGGTGATGTGATGTGCACAGATATAGCGGCTTGTCTATGTATTACAAATACACTCTTTTACTCTTTTTCTTACTGTGATGTGAATAAGATATATTGGGTATTCATGTTGACGTTTATTAGCTAGAGCTGCCTTCTGGATCTGCACACTGAATCTGTCAAAGGCACAGATGAACAGGCTGCCTGCCACCAGAAATGGGGGTGGTTATGCTTGACAACATGCCAATAATCGAGACTTCATTTTCTAACTAATGAGATTAAGGCATATCAGCCCGAGAGGTACATGTCATGCTCTGTACATACTTAGACGGTTAGAGCTCGCTCTCTTTTTCTCTTTATTTAAACATCATTTGAATTGCAACTACCCAAGTTGTTCAGTGTCACTGCTGTCTAATGCCTACGTGGGTAGTGATCTACATAAACAGCATGTAATGGAAATATTAGAATCAACAAACACACAATGTTCTCTGTTATCTAGTTGACAATGCATCATATTATGGTTATCATAGTTACCCATTAAATTCTATTGGAAACATGATGAGAAATTTTAGTTCCACTTTATATTAGGTGGCCTTAACTACCATGTACTTACATAAAAAAATAAGTACAATGTACTTATTGTGTTCATAATGTATTGTGTTGGGATATGGAATTCTATTGAGTTGGGATATGGGTATAGTTAGGGACATGATTGGTGGTTTACGTGTGGGTTAAAGTGTAAGGGATGGGCCAACAGTGTAATTATAAATGTAATTATATGTAATTATATTTATAAATATAATATAAATGAAGAAATATAAGTACAATGTAAAAACATGTAAGTACACAATAAATGCATTGTATCAAATGATTATTTTAAATATAAATACATAGTAGTTAAAGTAGTTAAACCTAATATAAAGTGGGACCAAAATTTCCAATAGATTTGAGTATTTTAAGAAAGGAAATCATTCTTACAAATTGTTGTGTGGTATTAATTCATATATATATATATATATATATATATATATATACAGTTAAAATGTAAAAAAGTAAGCTACTGTATAAGAAGGACATCAGCAATTCAGAAACAACATGATTATACAACTATGGAATCACACCTCTAAGGGTATGTTTACACAACAACGATGTACTAAAAACAGAAAAGTTTATCCTAGTTGTCGTTTTTTTTTTTTTTTTTTTTTTTTTTTTTTTTTTTTGCGTACAGATTCTACAGTTGTCAAAATGATCCCTGTTCACACTGATCCGCAAAAACGGATGTATTATGCTGCCAGGCCAGTAGTTGGTGAAGTCATTTTGTAAAGAAACACAACATTCCTATAAATTGAACACATAATATGCATGCACATGATGTCACGTTTTCACAAATTCACATTTTTGTAGTTTACACGGAGACAGTAACGGTATTGTTTTTTTAAAAAATTAACACATTTGAAAATACTGTTGTCATGAAAATTAATGGTATGATTAAAAAGAAATTAATACTTATATTCAGCAAGGACATATTAATCAATCATAAGTGACAGTTAAGATATTTATAATGTTACAGAAGATTTCCATTTCAAATAAATGTTCTGTTTTGATATTTCAGCTCAAAGAATCTTGAAAAATCTGTTTTTAACATGATTTCTGAAGGATCATTTGACACTGTAATTACTGCTGAAAATTCAGCTTTACCATCACAGAAACAAATACATTAAACATATATTAAAATAGCATAAGCATAAGAAATCATACCGACCCTCAAATAAAAAACAATAGTGTTTTTGTGTTTGTATATGTCTGTTTGATTTTGCAGGTTTTATAACAGGTAAAATAAGTACAGCTAAAAATAAAATGGCTAATTCAGTCTAATGGGATTGTTTTCCACCACAGTAAACCAAAGCCCCAATGTATGACAGGGTGCTGACTGTAACTATGACAATGAATTGAAAGCTATATACAGTATATATACTGATACATTATCACAAAACTGTTTCCACAGGCAAAATATGAGGCAATTATGCTGATAATATAACATTAGAGGACAAATCAAAACCTGAAATCGCAGTGGTCGAATTGCAGTGGTCTCATTTATTTGTTCTACTTTTAAGAATAATCTTTCTTGGTCATTGTGATTTTGCCAAGTACACTATATTTGCAAAAGTTTTAGGACGCCTGCCTTTATGTGCACATGAACTTTAATGACATTCCATTCTTAATCTGTAGGGTTTAATATGGAGTTGGCCCACCCTTTGCAGCTATAACAGCCTCAACTCTTCTGGGAAGGCTTTCCACAAGGTTTAGGAGTGTGTTTATGGGAATTTTTGACCATTCTTCTAGAAGCGCATTTGTGAGGTCAGGCAGTGATGTTGGCGAGAAGGCCTGGCTCGCAATCTCTGCTCTAAATTATCCCAGAGGTTTTCTGTTGGGTTGAGGTCAGGACTCTGTGCAGGCCAGTCAAGTTCCTCCACACCAAACTCGCTCATCCATGTGTTTATAGACCTTGCTTTGTGCACTGGTGCACAGTCATGTTGGAACAGGAGGGAGCCATCCCCAAACTGTTCCCACAAAGTTGGGAGCATGAAATTGTCCAAAATGTCTTGGTATGCTGAAGCATTAAGAGTTCCTTTCACTGGAACTAAGGGACCAAGCCCAACCCCTGAAAAACAACCCCATACCATAATCCCCCCTCCACCAAACTTTACACTTGGCACAATGCAGTCAGGCAAGTACCGTTCTCCTGACAACCGCCAAACCCAGTCTTGTACATCGGATTGCCAGACAGAGAAGTGTGATTCGTCACTACAGAGAACACGTCTCCACTGCTCGAGTCCAGTGGCGGCGTGCTTTACACCACTGCATCCATTGCACTTGGTGATGTAAGGCTTGGATGCAGCTGCTTGGCCATGGAAACCTATTCCATGAAGCTCTCTACGCACTGTTCTTGAACTAATCTGAAGGCCACACGAAGTTTGGAGGTCTGTAGCTATTGACTCTGCAGAAAGTTGGCGACTTCTGCACACTGTGCGCCTCAGCATGCGCTGACCCCGCTCTGTGTTTTTACGTGGCCTACCACTTTGTGGCTGAGTTTATGATATCACTTTATGATACCACTAACAGTTGACCGTGGAATATTTAGTAGTGAGGAAATTTCAGGAATGGACTTATTGCACAGATGGCAACCTATCACGGTACCACGCTTGAATTCACTGAGCTCCTAAGAACGACCCATTCTTTCACAAATGTTTGTAGAAGCAGTCTGCATGCCTAGATGCTTGATTTTATACACCTGTGGCCATGGAAGTGATTGGAACACCTGAATTCAATGATTTGGAGGAGTGTCCCAATACTTTTGATAATATAGTGTATGTTCCTGGATCAAAATAGTCTGCTGATCCTGGGACAACATCCTGTCCGAAAATTTAGAAAACATTATCATAACATTTCCCTAAATCATAACATTGATGTAGAAGCACTTAACCCTGGTTGTAAGACAAAAATGGACATAAACTGTAAACTTGTCCCTCAAATCTGATTGGTTGATTGAAATGTACTTGGTGAAATCATGTTCACCGTTGTTTCTTTCTGTTTATTTTACATTGTGTGTTATGTGTGGGAGAAGTAAGTAGTTTAGTAGTTCAGTGATGCAACATCTTCATTTCCACACTTAATTTCCACAGGAAACTTTGGATTCAGACACTGATCGCAATGTCTTATTTTGGCTAATCTATAATTTGGGCAATAATATGGTATTTCAGAATCAATCTTACTTTTTTTGCAACCAAATTTCGCAATCTGAGAGTCCAGTTAAACAGCTCTTTAGGTTTTGGGCTTGTGCCTTATTTTTTGGTTTTCTACATACGTAGGTTTAGGTTTAGCATCTGAAGCTAATAAACAAATGTCGTGAACAATTTTGGGCCATTTTCTATCAAATTCTTGACTTGCTGGCATGGCAAGTCTGTGTATACTGGCATGCACCATGCGTGGATCAATGCCATGGCCTAGGTCATTCATCTGTGTCCCAGAAACACTGAGTGAAAGGAAGATCGTGTGCTGAGAGGGAGGTTTGACTCTAAATACATTTGGAGTCTTTCAAAAAGAAAGGATTATGTGAAAACAAGCAGCTACATCTATGATTCGGAAGTTAAGACATCCGAATCAGTATGGCAGGTAATCAATTGCAAAGCTTATGATATAATATAGGGTCATGTCCTCATTCACATTTAGCGGTTTAGGTTGATACTCAGTGAGGTCTATTACATCCTGATGTGACTGAAAGATGTTACAAAACATTTACTCAGGTGTGTAAGTGTTTGACACGGTATCTAACCTCAGTTAGACACTGGCTGTGTCCTACTCTGCATATATACGACACACTGCAATGTCTAAAAATTAGTCTTTAAACCACAAACTGCCTTGCACAAACACATTTAGGACAGATAGTATGCAAATTGGTACACAAAGTATAAAAGCTTTTAGTGATAGCGAGTCTTATTGTTTGGTTTGTTTGGTTCTGAATGTTTGCATTTTTTTTTTTAAAAAAGCATTAATATTCAAGTCATGGTTTTGTGAAAAAACAAACTCAAAAAGAGATAAATGAGCTTTCAGGGGGTTGATTTCAACAGTGTCTACTTTAAAGCACAATCCTCTAAAATACAGTTGTAGTTTATTGTTTATTAATAGCTCTATGATCACAGGCTCTCAAATGACATCGAGCTTATAATTAATACTCCACTCATCTAAATCTCTTTCATCAATGGAAATATTAAGTATCACTCACATGGCTCATTGCATGATGGATCTTTGTGGTATTTTAAATCTCAAGACATCATGATCAAAGGGCAATTAAACAACAGAGTAGGCAGCAAGGATAGGGAGAGAAAACACTCCTTTCACCCCCTCCCCTCCAAACAAATGAGTAAATAAAAAAAATATATATAAGATTTCTGCTGGAAAATTGCTTACAAATTTTTTTTTTTTTTTTTTTTTCAGACCTGCATGGTTCATGTTTTTTGGAGGACATGAAAATACTGTATAAAAAGTAATGTGTTTGTACCATGATACAGAACTTTATCACAGTATTCCTGAAAGTACCCTGGAGTACCATTTAAATACCATGGTACATTTGGAATTTTAGTACCATGGCATTTTTTAAAAGTATCATATATTGCCATAATTGGTAACACTTTACAATAATGGAAAGGCAATGGAAAGGTTCTATGGACGTTAAAAGTTCATCACCATAGATTCCAAAAAAGAACCTTTATTTCAAGAGTGTATTACTTACAAAAAAAAGTACCAAAGAAGTTCTACCACCATCTGATAACATCACTGTACCACAGTACTTTTTCTGTAAGGATTTCAGCAGTCATCTCTCAGTCCGTGCATGAAATTAAGATTTTCTGTTCATGATGTAACTGTCAGGTTCCCCTCAAATGTTGTCAAAACTCCACTGGGAGTGTCAATGTAAATAGAAAGCCGTTCATTTTTCTTGCCAATTTCTTTTAGCAGAGCATCAGCAGTACTTTATCAGAGTTGCAGGGGAGCATTACTTGCTTCCTCCAAACATCTGAAATGTTGTTCCATCTTTTGATGGAGTGGTGTCTCCCAAAGGAATATTCTCAGATGTGTTTTTGGAAGACAAGTGATGCAACACTGTCAGGTGGAGGTAAAATGCTGCCTGGCTGACACTGAACCACAAACATAAACATGTCAGAATTCATCAGTGTCTTCTGAGGCAAATTGAGGATGCCTTGAAAGCAGAAAATATAACTGCGGGAGGTTGCAGGAGCACACTGCTGTTCCCAAACTAATGACCAGAATTTGAGAAAAAAGTTCCAACCTACTGGGAGTCATATTATATAAGAAAATGTAAGTGATATTACAAATATGAAATCCTCTATAAAGTAGCATTAAATCAAGCTGCGAAAGATTCTACACTGGTTCCTCACAAGTTTTCTTGCTTAATTAGGGAGCTTTTTTTCTGGCTGTAGTCAACTTTGGCTTTGCTCACTTGGGGGTTTTGATTCTGTTCTTTGTAAATCTGCTTATGAATCATTTGTATCGCGAAGTGTTATTCAAATAAATTTGAACTGAACTAAATTAAATTGTACAGTGATTTTGATACCCCATTAAATCAACATTGGAATGCAGTGGTTTTCAGCCAATGCAGTATTCTTAAAAGCATTCTGAAGTAAATCTGCTTTTAAAACCTACAGGCCCGGTTTCACAGACAGGGCTCTGATTAAGCCAGGATTAGACTTTAGTTAAATCAGGACATTTAAGTAGCTTTTTTAAACGTGCCAGAAAAACAAACAAACAAAAAAACAACAAAAAAAACAAACATTACTGGTGTGCATTTTGAGACAAAACAATGGCATTAACATATTTTAAACTCCCCCTGTAGTCAATAATTGTATCTCTTAAAGCTAATCTTTGATCACCAAAATGACATATTTAAAGGGGACCTATGATGCCCCTTTTACAAGATAGTAATATAAGTCTCTGGTGTCCCCAGAATGTGTCTGTGAAGTTTCAGCTCAAAGTACCCCACAGATCATTTATTATAGCTTGTCAAATTTGCCCCTATTTGGATGTAAGCAAAAACCCACTGTTTTTGTGTGTGTCCCTTTAAATGTAAATTAGCTGCTGCTCCCAGCCCACTTTCCAGGAAAGGGCGGAGCTTTAACAGCTCACACTTCGGTTGCTTGACAACAAAGCTGGACAATCTCACACGCAGCCAAAATGACGATTGTCAGTAACAGTGTTCAGCTTTACATTGTTCAAAGTCGGACACTGATGGAGAGACTCAGAAAGAAGTTACAACTGTTAGAATCCATCTGGACGTTTCTGAATGGTCAGTGGATAAATGTATGTAGTTGCTGTGTTGATTCAACTCATCGTCTAGCATGTGCTGTCATGTTAATCTTTCGTGCAAATCCAGTGTTGAATTGACCCTCGTTTGGGAAGCAGTCCGGCGTAAAATGATGGCATGGTAACAACACTCTACTACAACAACAACTCTTCTCTAAAGCAGCCCAACATGGCCTCACCCCCTTTGTTGCGTGTTCTTGGGGGCAAGGTTTATGTACATTTTAAGAAGCTCGTTGTTGTCCCTACCAGCTGTTTGCTTTAGTCCTTAAACAGAGAATTCTTTAAAAGAAAATATCTCGCTTTGCATTGAATGTTGAGTGTCGTAACTTTGCAGATGTTGTTTACAGCAACGATTTCAAAACGTGTTTTTAAGACTGTCTTTAGAGCAGTTTTAAAGAGAAAATACTCAGCAATGATGACATGAATTTGCACATGGTTTGTCTTAAAGCATATTAAAAACACCACATAGACATAAAACAACATCAAAAACTTGATTTTCACCACAAAATCAAGATTTAAGATATGTCAGTGCAAGTTGCTTTAAGTTAAAACAACTCAAACATGCATTTTAGTCAGGGACTATATAGTCTTATGCCTCATCTGTGAAATGAGGAGACAGTCTTTCTTTTCCTGGAAAATTAACTGAAAATATTGATGACTCATCTTGTATCAAAGAGCAATAAGTCAATAAAATACTTTCTAGAATGAGAATATCCTTTCCCTGATTACTGTACTGTCTAGCAATAGCAAATCATGTTTTTTTCATGAGAATTTTGATTTTTTGTCCCCCAGACAATATTTCAGAAACCAAGCTTTATGCCCTGTCATTTTTTTCAGCTGTTTAAAATCAGAACAAGTGATGCTCGATGTGCTAATGAATCAATTTTTGAGTTAATTATTTTTAATGAATCAGGACAGGAATATATTCTCACTAGTACATCAGATCAATTTGAAAGTAAAAAGTAATGAATTCAAGTAAAAAATTAAAACAAAACATTCTTTCACTCATACACAATGAAGCTCCAGCCCCTCCTCTTAGTTTCATGAGTTCAGCTCGTGATTATAATGTTGAGAGCTCTGACAGAGTATGCGGACACCTATGGATCTGCATGCAGGTGTGTTCCCACTTAAGCTTGGGTTTATGTGTGTGCGTGTGTGTTCAGAGGCTTGGAGGTGCTGGACTTCCTAATACATACTGTCAGCTGAGAAGGGAGAGCTCTCTCGAAGGCAGAGCTGCTTCTAATCATGGCCTGCAATCAAACACCTGTCACTGGGGATGAATCCACCATCACAGCCCTGCACTAGTACACCCAACCGCATCCATGATGACTTTAAGAGCCCAGAATTGCAGTGTTCAGGTGGAGTTTAAAATCTTAGCTCTGATATTGTGGGGAGACAAAGAAAACCATTTAAAGATAAGATGCTCTAAAATTAAGAGGCATTGTGAGAGTTTACAAGACTCTGTGAATTTAGTTTCCCTGGCACACTGCAATCTATTGAACCACTAACCATTTGTCAATACAGTATATAAAGAATACAGAACAACAAAGATTTTGTGGTGCTCCATTACCTTTGGCCCCTTTTGGACCTGGTATTAACTTCTGATCACAAGCCAAAGGCTCTAATTAGAGGTGTAAATGAGGTTTAAAGCAAACCACATTCAGAGGTAGTCAGAAATGACCTCAGTACATTTTTAGTGTAAGCGCTTAAATAAGGGGGATAATGACACTTGCACACCTGAACACAATGACAAAATCAAATCAGTGACCATGACGACAAACAAGGTAGGGAGAAACGGTGAACGAAAACATACAGTCTTTGGTGGTGTGAGAGTGTGACACAGTGTTTGGAAAATTACTATTTTTTTTAGTCCAGGTGCTTGGAGCTCAAGCCTCGGGTTCAAGCCTCCTTCGAGGACAGCAAGCCAAGTTTATTTTACCATTAACCATTCAGACTGAATGGGCAGGCGAACTCGTGAAATATAATTAACTGTTCCAAGGACAACAGTGAAGAGCATACTTGAGATATTGAGGTTTATATCACATTACAAATATGAAATGTGATATATGAAGAAAACAAAGTAAAACCAAGGTTAATATCACTTTCTGTTGTAAATCATTTCTCATTCAAGCTGTAATTAACATTTTTGGCTTTGTGCAATGCATTAAAATGTCTGTGCAAGACATTTAGCATTCTGTGGAGGAGATGACACATTATTTGAGTTGTGGTGGAAATTACATTGGTTGATTTAAAAAAAAAAATGGGTTTGGAAAAATGGCAGAATTTCCGGAAACACTTTATTTTAGAATCTTTTTACTAATTGCTTATTAGTGTCAGGGCACAGATGGAGGCAGAGGGGTGAGTGAACACTGGTGTTTATTAAAACAGAGGCACAAACACAGGCAGTGGAGAAAGCAGGTGAGTCCGTGTGTTCGGCATGGAATTGTGTGAGGAGTGAGGGGTCAAGGATGTCATGACGGTTGACCCAGGAGCATTCTTCTGGGCCATAGTCCTCCCAGTCAACCAGGTATTCGAGTTGGGGACCTCGTAGTCGGGAGTCAATGATCGCCCGCAGCCGGTAGATGGTCTCCTCTTCTGCAATGTCGGGAGGAGGAGGTACCGCATCGTCACCAGGATCTGTGAAGGTAGAAGGCATGGGATCAGTGTGTGGTTTCAACAGGGATACATGAAATGAAGGTGAGATACGGTACTGTGCAGGGAGGTTGAGCCGGTAGGTGACTTCGTTGAGCTGCCTCTGTATAGTGAGTGGACCTATGTACCGGGACTCAGCTCACGGCAGCCGGAGACGGATGTCCCGCGGTGAGAGCCAAACCTTCTGGCCAGGTTGGTACTGAGGAGTGGGGCCTCTTCTGGCATCGGCCTGCCTCTTGTGTCTCCGGACTGCCTGCTGGAGATGGACATGAGCCGAGTCCCACACTCTCTCGCTCTGCTGGAACCAGGGGTTGACATGGGCTCACCCGACCAGGGGAAGAGTGGTGGTTGGTAACCCAGGATACACTGGAACGGGGTGAGCCCGGTGGTGGTCTGTCGGATGGAATTCTGGGCATACTCCGCCCAGGGTAGGAACTGGCTCGAACTGTCCTGGTTCAGGTGGCAGTAGACTCTCAGGTATCCCCCGATTTCCTGGATTTTGCGCTCAGTCTGGCCGTTGGTCTGAGGATGGTAACCAGATGATAGGCTGATGGACACTCCTAGGAGTCTGAAGAAGGCTTGCCACACTCTTGATATGAACTGAGGACCTCGGTCGGAAACGATGTCTTCGGGTATGCCGAAATGACGGAAGACATTCTGGAATAGTGCCTCTGCGGCTTCAAACCCCGTGGGAAGACCTTTTAGGGGTACGAGTTTGCAAGCCTTGGAGAATTGATCCACTATGACTAGTACACATGTGTAGCCGTTGGAGGATGGTAGGTTGGTCATAAAATCGATGCCCAGATGTGTCCACGGTCTACGGGGTATCAGTAGAGGAACTAATTTACCCTCCGGAAGCCTCCTAGGAGTGTCGGCAATGGCGCAGACTGAGCATCCCCTGATGTAGCGGGAGACATCCTGAGACATGGAGGGCTACCAGTAGTGTTGCCGCAGGAGCGAGAGGGTACGTAGACTGCCTGGGTGTCCAGAGCCCAGAGATGTGTGAGCTAAGTCCAGGAGGGGCTGTCGGTGGGCAGGTGGAATGTAGAGAAGCCCCTCAGGATCTCCCGGCGGAGCTGGCTCAGAGCGGTTAGCTTGGGAGATGCGTTGATTGATGGACCACAAGATGGGGCTGACAATCATGGCTGGAGGGAGGATAGGCTCTGGATCGGGATTGTCTGGATCAGATTGGTAAAGCCGGGATAGGGCATCAGCTTTGCAATTTTTGGTCCCTGGGCGGTAGGAGACTGTGAAGTTGAATCTAGTAAAGAAGAGAGCCCAGCGAGCTTGACGAGGGTTCAACCGTTTGGCCTCACGCAGGTATTCCAGGTTACCTCGAATTGATGTTTCACTCCCTCCAGCCAGTGTCTCCACTCTTCCAAAGCTAACTTGATGGTGAGGAGTTCTCTGTTCCCGATGTCGTAATTTTGCTCTGCCGGGGATAGCTTCTTAGAGAAGAAGGCACATGGATGGAGTCGTGGCGGGTCACCCTGCCGCTGTGATAACACCGCCCCGACCCCGGTGGAGGATGCATCGACTTCAACGATGAATGGAAGATCTGGGTTCGGATGCACCAGGATCGGAGCGGTGAGGAAGGCCCGTTGGAGTTGATGGAAGGCTTCCCTGGCAGATGGAGTCCAGGACAGAGACTTGGGCCGGCCTTTGAGGAGCGAGGTGACTGGTGCACTGAGGAGACTGTAATTGTGGATGAAGCGATGATAGAAGTTTGCAAACCCCTAGGAAACATTGTAGCTCCTTGAATGTTGAGGGTACTGGCCAGTTGTGGATGGTTTCCAGCATGCACTGTCAAGCCTCTACAACTGATCCAGAATTCTGCAGCAAGACTGGTCTTTAACGAACCGAAGAGAGCGCATGTCACACATCTCTTCATCAGTTTGCATTGGCTGCCAATAGCTGCTCGCATAGCTGCTAGCTGCTCGCATCCAATTCAAGGCACTAACGTTCAAGGCACTTCTTCAGACTTATGCACCCTCCAGAAGCTTGCGTTCTGCAAGTGAATGGTGTCTTATGGTGCCATCCCAAACAGGCACTAAATCACTCTCACGGACATTCTCCTGGTCTGTTCCTGGTTGGTGGAATGACCTACCACGCTCTATTTTCAAAAAACTACTGCTAAAGACATATCTTTTTTTTCGTCAACACTTGACCCAGTAATATAGCACTTTTTTTATTTATATATATATTTTTTTCTATTCTTTCTCCATCTATTTACATATATATTAAAAAAAACAAACAAAAAAAAACCTTGCTACGAGCACTTTACTGATGAAACTGTGACTTGACACAGCACTTACATACTGTTGTACTCATGTTGATTTGATTGCTTCTACTATTTTCATTTGCAAGTCGCTTTGGAGAAAAGCGTCTGCTATATGACTAAATAAAAATGTAAATGTTTCCACCTTCCTCTGGTCCATTTGTATGCCGTGTTGGTCTATAATAATATAACTTCTCCAGCCTGAGGTACAGATGGTGTTGGCGGAGCTTCTCGAGGACCTGGGAGACATGTTGGCGATGTTCGGCCAGGTTCCGGGAGTATGACGATGTAGACCACCACGAACCGGTTGAGGAACTCCCAGAACACCTCATTCATGTAATTCTGGAACACAGAGGGAGAGTTGGACAGGCCATATGGCATGGCCTGGAACTCGTAGTGTCCAGACGGTGTTATGAAGGCAGTTTTCCACTCATCCCCCTGGCGTATACGAATGAGGTTATACGTGCTCCGCAGGTCCAGCTTGGAGAAGATGCGAGCTCCACGTAGCTGTTCCAGAGCCGCCGGGACCAGAGGAAGGGGATAGCTGAATTTTATAGTTTGGGAGTTCAGGTGACCATAATCTATGCACTGCCCCAAGCCCCCGTCCTTCTTGGCCACGAAGAAGAAGCTTGAAGCGGCAGGGGACGTTGAGGGTCTGATGAAGCGTTGTTTAAGAGCCTCCTGGACATACTCCTCCATGGCCTTCTGTTCCAGACAATGGGTAAACCCTACCCTTGGGTAGGGTAACCCCAGGAAGCAGGTCGATGGTGCAGTCCCATGGCCGGTGAGGAGGTAGTTGCGTTGCCAACTGCTTGCTGAACACATCCTGGAATGCCCAGGAGTCAGGAGGGATTTCCACTTTGAGGTCGGTTTCTGGACTTTCGATAGAGGTAGAGAGGATTGGAAGGAAGCTGAAATTGGAAGAAGACGGTTGGAGGTTCGAGGAAGATTTTCTGATGGGAGACAAACAATCTTTAAAACATTCCATACTCCATTTAAGGATCTCACCCGTATTCCACTGTATGTGCGGTGTGTGGTGTTGTGTAAGCCAAGGGCGTCCCAGGATGATATCCGCAGTGGAACCTTCCAGCACCATAAACGTGATCTCCTCCGAGTGAAGACAGCCTATGCAGAGCATCAGTATGGGGGAGAAATGCAGAATGTGACCACGGCCCAGTGGCTTTCCATGTATGGTACGTATACGGAGATCCTGTTGGCAGCGTTTACGACGTGCATTTAATTTCTGGAAAAACCCGGGGGCTGATGAAGTTCCCTGCGGAGCCAGAGTGAGGACCACACTGCGTTGACCAGGGTGGTGAATGGGTCCGCAGTACAATCCCCGCCTGTGTCCAAGGTGGTCTGCATGGGGTCTGGTCTTCTGTCAGGACACAGACGGAGGCAGAGGGGTGAGTGAACACTGGTGTTTATTAAGACAGAGGCACGCACAGAGGCAATGGAGAAAGCAGGTGAGTAGATGAATGAGCACTTTAAACAGTCACTTAGCTGATAGTAATAAGAGTTCTTTCTTGCAGGTGTGGATGACAACAAGGAGCAGACGGCTGGAGACGAAAGATGATCGGAGGGAGACACAGGAAGACAAGGTAAGTGGCAGGTAAGTATCCATGCGAGTCTGATGAGACCAGACGCTGAGTACAAGGGGAGAGTGTCTTTTAAGAAGTATTGGTGATGAGGTGGAGGTGCATGTGATCAGAACTCCGGGGGCTGTGAACGAGTGGGAGGAGCGTGAATATCTGGTGACGATGTGTGGTGATTGGAAGGTGTTGGCTGTGACTCCGTGACAATTAGCATGCATATTACTAGAATATTGGCTGTTTATTAGTACTTATTAAGCACATATTAATGCCTTATTCTGCATGACCTTATTCTACATTCTCAATCCTACATTCTCATACCTAAACTTAACAACTAACTATGAATAAGCAGTAAATTAGGAGTTTACTGAGGGAAAAGTCAGTTAATAGTGAATTTGTATATTCCCTATACTGAAGTGTTACTGAATTTTCTCTTTGATACATATATATCTACCGTTGGACATTGTAAGTAGACTAATTAATAGTGAGCATGTGAAATGTTTTAAGCAAGTTTAAGTCCACAGGGCCAAAAGTATCCACAATTGAAACAATCATAGATGAATTCTCACTACATCCTCATTAGAAGTTATCAGTATCATTCTCATGTCAATCAGAGACTAGGAAATGGCTTCATGATACACTCTGGACAGCATGTGATTGCACTGCAGTGCCGCTGAAGTGTGTAAAGTATAAAAATCTTGGGTGAAGAGGGATGCATTTCCTCATGAAATTACAATGGAACCTTCACCTGCTGCATGTCTTGAGCAGTAAATGCCTTGTGAGGCGCATCTTATGCCGTAAACGTTGCTCTATTAAAGATTCATCATGACCTCGGCATGTGTAACCATGCAAGTTGACTCTAATGATGTCTCGCCTGTTGCTTGGGAAAAACAGCAATCCCATGAGCCCAAAAGGGGGGAAGCATGTGCATCATAATTATCAATGCTCGCATATGCGGTCGCTCGGAGTGGATTAATTAGTATGTTGCGAGCAGGCCACAGTGCTACAGTGAGTTAGAGTACTGATCTTTTCTGAGTCACAGCGCGTTTGACGCCCTGGAGCTGTGGATCATGATAGACACTTCTGATCCCAAGCTCTCTCGTGCCTTACGCCTGGTAATGATGCCACTTAGAGCTAACAATGGCTGCATTCAATCTGTGAGATGTTATAATGGTGTTTTGAACGGATAGCTTTACGTTTTTTTCCTGTCAGTTACGCTGTTTGGTAATAGGTTGCCTACACTGCTTGCTATGAGTTTTCTTCTTGTCTGTCAGCTTTCATCATTAACCTGCTACAGAATTCAAGCCTAAATGACTGAAATGCCAGCTAAAATTGGAGCAAAATGCACATGCAGTGATGTGGAGAAAGGGATTTAAATGACAGTGTTTTGGTAGTGCAAAGTTTACTGCTGAACTGCATTCTTTGTGCTCAGGAGTTTTGCTGCCTTTTGCTGCTTTCCAAACAAACAAACAGGCAGGTTATCCAATCACCCAATAAGCAGTGGGCCTGTCACTAGAGGTCTCAGCCACTGCACAAAGAATTTTCTGTTGCTATAGCTACCCGTGCATACCTTTTAAACGCTACCCAGTCTTATGCTTTCTGGCCGTTCACTTGTTAAATATCTTGTCTTGTGTCAGAGACCTTGGTCAGATCATAAAAAGGCACACACATGGACCACCCACACCCTTTCACTGACTGCCTGGTGTATACATACACACTACCATAAAAAAGATACTTTTATTCAGAAAGGAGTAACATCTCACAGCAAGAACTGGCAAATGTGGCTCAGTCCATAAAGATGAGATGCACTGTAGAACTTAAAGCAGCTGGTGGCCACAACACATATTGACTGCTACTTACTTACTGCAACTTTTGATTTTTAACTCCGCTCTGTTCAGGGACTCATTATTACATTTCTGTTTGGCTAATGTCTGTGAAATTTGTTCTGTTTATGTCTCAGTTGTTGAAGCTTTTTATGTTCATACAAATTTGCTGGAAAACAGTAGTTAAAAGTGGGAGGACATTTTTTTTATTTATTTATTTTTTATGCTGAGTATATTAAGCAGCACAACTGTTCAACATTGATAAGAAATGTTTCTTGAACACCAAATCAGCATATTAAAAATTATTTTCTAAGGATCATGTGACACTGAAGACTGGAGTAATGGCTGCTGAAAATTCAGCTTTGCCATCACAAGAATAAATACTTTAAAATATAAATATAAATAACAGAAAATAAGTTATTTTTCTAACAGATGTGGAAACATTCCTTGGAGATTTTGGTTGCTGCAGATTTGTCAGCTGCACATCGATGATGTGACTCGTTCCACCACATCCCAAAGGTGCTCTATTGGTTTGAGATCTGGTCACTCTGGGGGCCATTTGAGAATAGTGAACTCATGTTCAAGAAACCAGTTTGAGATGATTTGAGCTTTGTGACATGGTGCGTTATTCTGCTGGAAACAGCCACTGGAAATGCACTGTGGTCATAAAGGGATAGACATGGTCAGCAACAATACTCAGGTAGGATGGGGCATTTAAACAATGCTGAGTTGGGACTAAGGGGCCAAAATAAAAATATAAATATCCCCCACACAATTACACCACCACCACCAGCCTGAACTGTTACAAGTCATGATGGATCCATGCTTAATGTTGTTTATGCAAAATTCTGACCCTACCATCTGAATGTTGCAGCAGAAATCGAGACTCATCAGACCAGGTAACATTTTTCCAATCTTCTATGGTCCAATTTTGGTGAGCCCAAGAGAATTGTAGCCTCCGTTTCCTGTTCTTATCTGACAGGAGTGGCAACCGGTGTAGTCTTCTGCTGCTGTAGCCCATCTGCTTCAAGGTTTACGTTTTGTGCATTCAGAGATGCTCTTGGTTTTATAACTTGGATAACTTGGTTTTAACAAGTGGTTATTTGAGTAACTGTTGCCTTTCTATCAGCTTTACCCAGTCTTGCCATTCTCCTCCTCGGTCTTGGCCACTTGAGAGCACGTACACACGGCAGGAAGTAAGTGCGCAAGACTGTCCCATTTCTTAAAAATGCCCAAGTGCAGTGCCCTTAATGCACACTAAACCCACACTATCTTGAATATCGCTTCAGAGCGGTATTCGAGGCAAAGCGTATGCCATCATGCATTATGTTCAGGAACTCACATCCCCCAAAATCACGAGATGTCAAGAAAAACATTCAACTGTAAGTTAAATTAATTATATATTACATATAATTTGGTAGTAAAATATAAAGTGTTGCACATTTTATTGATGAAAGATGAGGCTATGTGTATTTTGTACATAATTTTCAGCTGCTTTTTATCACTTAAATAAGCACCACAATTTTAAAATTGTCTTCTGTTAGTTACATAGCGACCGCTGAACAGACATTTAGAAGTGTATTTTAAAATGCATAATTAAAAAAAAAAAAAAAAAAAGATGTAAACGCTTGCATTTTTTGCAAGACTATAAGTGTGTCCCATTGGGTAATCAAAAGTTCTACACACACACTTGCAGTCTTCACACCCACTTGAACACTAAATGCCTAAATGCATTGAGTTGCTGCCATGTGATTGGCTGATTAGATACTTGCGTTAATGAGCAGTTGATCTGGTGTACCTAATAAAGTGTGTGTGTGTGTGTGTGTGTGTGTGTGTGTGTGTGTGTGTGTGTGTGTGTGTCTGTCTGTGTGTGTGTGAGTGTGAGTGAGAGAAAGATAGTGTGAGTGCGAGTGTATCTTACATTTTAGACACAACATTGGCTGTTATTTTGTATGATATTTTCTCTTTTTTTTTTGCTCTGCCAAAGAAAAGTTACAAACAAAGCAACAGTAGAACCATTGCACAGTAGTTGTTTGGAATAAATAATTTGAGTAGAATGATCCAATGAATTGTTCATAAACAGTGAATCATTTACTTTCTGAATTAATTAATTTGTGAACGAATCGGATTTATGAATGATGCAATGAGTCACTAAAGTCTGTCAAGCTTCATCCCTGAATGGAACACTACATTATGTTTTAATGAATGATTTCACTCAAATATATTTATTTAAAGATGTGTTTACCACTTTCCATACATATTTTAACCACTTGTCAGTGCTCCCTGACATGTCCTATAATGATCAATAAAATGTACAACAGAAACCTAAATACTGAATTAAGTACAGTAAAGCTATGTACAGATGGCACATTTATGAGACATTCTCTGAATCTTCAGAAAGTGCTACTTTTTTCACTATCCACAGTGGCAACTAAATATTTCTTTCTAACTGAGTTTGATTAAATTCATGGCATGCTGGCAGGATGGTATTTTGTAGTGGACACGTGTGACCTTTTACGATCACTCCAATAAAACATGCTCTGTGTACACTCTAACATTTTTGTCTCTGAATTCAAACAGATTCATAAAATCTAGCATTTCAGTGTTTGTGACTTGAATGCCAATGACTTTGCATTTTTTTTTGTGTTGAATATGTATAATTCATGTATAATTCACGTCTTGAGTTTTGTTCGCTTGAGGCTTATGTGCAGAACAGCGAATTAGAGTGTAGCCAAAGAACATATTAACATATGTCAACCCATGGGATCTGGGTTTGTGCCATTCATTTCAATGCAAACCTCTGCCAGTGCCCCTCTTAAATGTTAAAAGCCATTTTTAATTTATGAGCAAACAATATAATTATGTAGCCTGTGAATAACCACAGCATTTAGTAGATTTGTATCCAGTGTAATGTTCGTGGCTGCTATGTTTACCCATCAGTTTGCTTAGTGATAAACGTGCATTTATTTAATAGGCGTAATGATCAATGATCATAACTCAAAGCTTCATAAAATGGCATGTTCATTACATTAAACATGTTTTATGCATTTAACACCATGTGACATGCAGGCCTATCATTGGGATAAATGTGTATGTAAATTGTAAGTACATTTAATCTAATTCAGTTCTCATTTCTCAGCGTGTCTTTAGGGTCAATACTATTCAAAGTACAATGCAAATAAATATTTTTTGAAACAATCATGTGATATCTATAAAATATTAGGTATTATTTTACTTTTTAGACTGTTTGCATGGTAAAAAATAAAATAATAAGGGACAAGGATGTCTGATCACACTACTCAAGGCTTTTCTCTAAAAATGACTGAAAAAGAAACACTCCAAGAATGCTTGGCCAGGTCCTGTTATTTTCTGTGTTGTTGTTGCAACTCACTGAACGGCTTTCATTTTTTTCTGCTTTAATGGTCATCAGACAGATGCTCTGAGAGCCATGATTAACACAATGGAACTAATCACACTGCTGGCCATCAGTGTGTCCACCAAACTTGACAGCCAGCTGTCCTCCCTGTATTAAAGTATCCTGGCTCCCGATTAAAAGAAGTTCAGCTCACACAAAAGCTTGGTCCCAAAACCTATTAAGATGCCTTTTTGTGTACTGTCTACATAAAATGTGTGCTTGCGTACTTCTGTGATGTTTTGTAGTGGTTAAACATACACTTGATCAGTGGTTCTCAACCTTTTTGACTTGAAGACCCCTCATTGTCCAACACAGTGTTCAAAGGCCTTTATAAATCTATATAAAATCAATTTTTGAAATTTGTGAATTGATTGAGAATATTTTTTAAATGTCATCCTGTGCCCTCCTTGGAAGTTTGCTATTGAGCAAACCACTGCTCTAGATGAAGTTCGCTTATTGTTACTACACGTTTGGTTGTTTTTTAAGTGCCTTATGTCATGAGCACCGTGTTTTTAGAAACCAGAAAAAAAAAAAAAAAACTTTTTTCTTGTGACACCTGCATTCTGTTCCACACTGTTGCGCTCTGTTGAGCTGGTTTTCAATGCAAGAGTGCATTGTGTGCGTGAACGGCCCCTACAGCATCATCCTAACTGAAATGGTCACTGATTTGGAACACTATGGTAGTCACTCTCTGTGTCATACAAATAGCAGTCCTAACTTATCTAAGCTAACAACAATAATACAATAATATAACGTTTATCATGTAATTATGGTGTATTTAAAAAAAAGTATATGCATTTGATATATATATGTATGATATCGAGCACATATTTTCGATCACATATGGAAAAGTATATATATTTTATAAGGTACATTATTAGTACATCACAGTCCTTCCAGGATTTTGCGGGACTTTTTTTCTGATTTTTGCGACCTAAAATGACTGAATTTGCGGCAGCTTTTCTCAAAATTTGTGGCAATATTTACAGCATGTTTTCATGGGTTCACAGAGATCATCGCCCATACCCAGTGGTGAAACACTGAAATTTCGAAACGTTTTGAAACACTTATGACGTAACAAAGCCTTGTTTACTGAAATCACTTGACTTTGGCGGTTTGATACACGCTCCGAACCTTTGATTCGAAAAAAAAAGATTCGTAAAGCCGCAAAGCTAAATCAGTGTTTTGAAATCGCCCATCACTAGAAATTGTTAAATAAAGGACACACAAAAACTATTCTCATCGCTTCATAACATTAAGGTTGAACCACTGTAGTCACATGAACTGTTTTAAATATGTCTTTAGTACCTTTCTGGGCACTGAAAGTGTAAATTAACTTGCTGTCAATGCAGGCCTCACTGAGCCATCGGATTTGAGCAAAAATGTCTATTTTGTGTTCTGAAGATGAATGAAGGTCTTACGGGTGTGGAACAACAAGAGGGTTAGTAATTATTAACAGAATTTTAATTTAAGTTCTAAGTTCTGTGAGGGCTGACAGAAAAGCACTGAGCTTGAGATGAGATGCAGATAATATTAACTTTTATTTTATTATTAATAAATATTAAAAATATATACTAGGGTGTGGAAATGGCTAATAAGCCAATAAGTGCTCCTCTGCAGCATCTACTACAGTGGTAATTTATTTATTTATTTATTTATTTATTTTTTTGCTTTCCTACATAGTGAAACCATTAGTTTTACAAATAGGGGCAAACTATGACGTATGAACAAATAAAGTTTTAGACATCACATTAAAAATAACATTCAAATAGGGCAATATTTAAAGCATCGAAGTGCTGGGAAAAGTTGTGTGAAGCGCTTAAAGGCACAAGACTTTTATATTAAAATATCCAAAATATATATATTTCATTCAATTGTGTACTTACATTATCCTAAATGTTTCCAAGAATTTGTAAATTCACAATTTTAAATAGTGCCCATCCCTTGTCACTTGTTGCCTGTCAATGACGTAATATCTGCGTTATCCCTGGTTTCCTGGTACTGCATAGTAACCATGGCAACAGACGCCGACAGCTGCATAAAGTTGTTTCGTCTAAACATTATGGCAAAAGGACAAAAGGAGAAATTAAATGAGGATTAATATCGGCGTGGCGTTTCCGAGATGCTGAGAGCTTTGCAACAAACTTTGACTTGACAGAGATGCCGCTCTTGCACGTTATTAGATAGGTGAGCAAATGTACAGAAGACGAATCAATGTTATATAACTCAACACAATGAAATGTGAATGTGAAATATCATCAGTATGACATTCTAATGTTGATCTAGCTTACTGTTAAATCTCATACAGCCAACAAACTAATAAATAAATTACAACTTTAAACACACTCAAATGCAGTTTAGTATGATAGTGTATAGGCCTGAGCGATAAAACGGTATCGACATTTATCGACTGTACACGCCTTAATCGATAACGATAGAAAAAAATGTTCGATGTAACTCTCGATATAATTTCACGCGCTACGAGTGACACGCAAACAAGTTGCTGTGGAGTTCAGTTGCGCAATCGCTACGTGAGATCAGAACACACAAACACATGAAAATGAGTGCTGTACCTTCCGGCGACGATGAGATTGTGAATAAAAAAAGTACATATCAGCTCGTCAGTGTGGCAGTTTCATGGTTTCCCTACGTCTTACAGTTGATCTACTTAAAAGTTCGTCTTGAGAGAGCAGTTGCCATGTCGGTATTAACAGCTGCACAAACTGTTTTTAATCACACAGCATCTTTATTTCTGTGCTACAAATATTCAAATGATCACAGAAGTACTGAGATAAAAGTTTATAGTTCAGATAAAACACTAATGTCTATGTTATCGATCAAAATGGAGCAAATCAGCTTTTGAAAGTAACTTGAAAGCGCTGAAAATGACGCATTTATCGATTACATTGTTTCACCACCAGGTGGCGACAAGTAATGTAACAAGAGTATTTATTGGTGTGTCATTGAATCATAGGTCCAAACAGATTAAAAATAATAATAATAATTAATCCAAATATATTAAGCATTTTAAAATAGACTGCAGCTATTCATATTTTGTCAGAAACTCTAGTAAATTACGTTATTTCGTAATTACTTGACATTCAAAACTGCGATCTCGGTTTGAAACAAACAAAACATTTATCAATTTATCCAGAATTGTGCAGCTCTAAGTTTCTTTAACATATATTTATTTAATCTTCATATAAAATATATATAAAAAAATTGTTTACATTTTATTTTGCTTTGTTTTAATTAATTAAAAATGCATTGGTTAAATTCAAACATTTTTTCCTACTAATTTTTGTTTCAGTAATTATCGATACTGATCAATATGAAACGTGATAATTTTTTTAGCTGTATCGCCCAGCCCTAATAGTGTAAAATAAACTGACCTGTATAGTATTTCAGCTTTGCGAGTAGTTTGGTAGAGTTAAATGTCCTCATTCCTTTATATCCCCTGGGACTCACGTGTGGGACTGATATTTGTCTCTCATCACGCCCGCAATTCTCGGCCACGCCCTGCTTCGTACCACAGTCATGTTAAAAAACATGAATGCATTCACTCATCCATAAACATTATTTTCCCATGAACATTATTAGATCCATCGGTATGACAAGTTCGAAGATTCCACGCTCATTCACTGCGTCATCAATCTATGTCTTTGTTATTGTTTTGAAGAGGTTAGCGACCCCTAGTGGCGAAAAAAATACATATTGTGCCTTTAAAAGCACTCAAAAATATTAGACCATTTATGTTTTTTCTGTTAGTGTTAGTGACACAATGTTTCTCATGGTTTCCAGATTACACAGCGCTGTGAAGAAAGCACTTGAATTCACTGCAGAATTAATAACACTGCTGTGGAATCTTGTGAGAAGCATTTAGGCCACATTCGTCGCAGAATTCTCTGTTAAACCACAGATATCAAACAGTTTCCACGTCTGCACTGTTTGATCTGATATCTGTGGTTTAACAAAGAATTCTGCGAGGACTGTGAATGCTTCTCACAAGATTTTACAGCGATGTTATTAATTCTGCAGTGAATTCAAGTGCTTTCTTCACAGCGCTGTATAGAAATGTTGTTCTGTGATCGAGATCGGCCCACTGCTCTTAACTCATGTTGCGTTGTCTGTTATTGGTCCGAGCTGCGCAGCTCAAACAAGTTGACTAAATGCATGTTGCGATGACGTCACGGGATGTGTCTAAGCCCAAAATCTGCAGCAATTAAGAAAAAATGCAAGCTCCTCCGATTACTGCAAAGTTTGTTTGATTTTCGATTGCAGAATCGCGAAATCCTGGAGGCACTGACATAATATTGTCAGACACATTTTGGTCCCTAAGTAGTGCCCTTGTCTGACCAGTGAATGAGAAAATAATTGCATTGTACAAAAACACTGCCCTCTGACAAGACTTCATAAGTATGTCTCATCTGTGCCTGGGGGACAGTCACAATGAGAAAGGTTGTGAAAATATTCATCAGAATGATTTGCTGAAATGCCATCCAGTATTAAAATACGTCCCTTGTTGCAAAATCTTAAAATAGCTTCTTAAAATGGCAGCTATTTCTTCTACCCCCCCACCCCCCTCTCTCTGCATCATGTCTTTTTTTTTCTCGCAGTCTTTATTAGCATGAACAGCTGGTGTTTCTTCACACTCTGAAATCATGCCCAGAAACATTAACATGTATGGTGGACATGTGCCAAAAGATGTGGACCAATTAAACAAGAGCAGAAGTCTGTATTGATCTGTCTAACCAGGTTAAGTTAATTAACAGTCTTCTAGCATACCAAAAGAACTTTAGGGATATATCTCAGAGGTTGCACTTTTGAAAAGCCAGAGAGATTTAATGGAGGCCTCAGATGTGTTTCATTAAAAAATATTTTTTCCCCATAATTTCATAGGATATTCTTAGAATTTCAATGATTTCAGTGAACTATAGCATACAGATTATCAGTTTACCTTCACTGCAAGTGAACCTGTATTTAAATATGTCAGAGTATTATATATTACTTTTTCTTGGTTTGTAGTTTTGTTCATGGTTTTGAGGATGAGTGCATGTGATGCAACCTGCGCATCTGCCAAATTAGGCTGGCTATTGTTAGAGTTTGACTGGACGTAGGCTACGTACAGACTTTGACGTCCACATCAAAAAATATGGGAAGCTTCACTATCGTCTTGTTCATATATTATCATTATTATCCTCAGTTTTCAATAATAGCTCGAACACAATGACTAAAAAACAATAAATATGCACAACACTCTCCCTGTAAACTTCTTTGTCCACCCACATGTTCCTACGCACCAGAAACCAAGTGTACAACACAGTTACAGTGTGCTTTGATCTATGGTGGGCCTCAATATGATTTATTTTTTACATGTCATGACGCTTTTTGAAAAGATGTCATCACTTTAAATATGTTGGTAGCTTACCCACTGTTGAGACTTCAGTGGTGTAGATGTAGCTCACCTGCTGTGAAAGAGGGAAAACAGAGACGAGCTTGGAAATAACTCCCTTAAAGAAGGAGTAGGGATAAATACACACACAAAGAAACAAACAAAAATCTTTTTATTGCTGTAACACTATACAGTATGGCGACACTAGTCGTTAACGCAAATCTATATTTTTAATGAAATAATAATATTAGCTATTGTTTAGCAGTATCACACAAGAAAGAGTTTATGGAAGCTTGTATCTCTCAGTTTTTTCTCAGAATTGTGATATATAAAAAGTAAGAATTTAAAAAAAAAGTCAGAATTGTGAGAAAAAGTCACAATTACCTTTTTTTTTTCATGGCAGAAAGAAGCTTCATTTGAGTTTGAGTTTTTATATTGCTTTAGTCAATATAGTGAAGATAAAGTGAAAATACAAAAGTACAAGACAGTGTACTTAACGGCATTAGTGACAAAGAACTACAATCCCGTGAAGCACAATATATTTTAAGTGTATTGCAAAATATGCATATATATTCAAAGAGAATATTTTGAGAGTGTATAGGGAAACCGTCATTACGTCATTTGTGGTGCTTCATGGGAGTGGGCAGAGTTAACGAGATATTTTGACGTTCATTGCTTGTTTCAGTGTAATTGCTGGAATTTTCTGCACAGGATCATGGGTAAGGTAGTTTTTTAACCACAAATTCTGCTGTTAAACATGAAATATTGCAGGCTAATGGCTTCAACAGAAGCAAATACTATTGATTAATAACCTAGTAGTTCACAGTAAGGCTGTTTTTAAAGGTTTATTTAAAGTTATCGTTAAATATCAATTTCTCTATGGAGAAAGTGAAAGAAGATTTACTTTCCGGAACACAGCACTCTAGAGCAGAATCATTACGTGTCTACAAGCAGCACACGGCAGTGGTGTTTCGTTCATGAATGATTTGGAGTTTTTTTTTAAAAAGAATCGGTTTGAATGAATGATTTAGTGATTCACTCATAAAGGTAGTCATTTGTCACTATCTACCGGCGTAATGATTTAACTTGAAGAAATAGTTGCTGAAATCTTGAGGCCTCACTGCTGCTATAGGACATATTTGGAGGTCTCCATTACTAATGCACCGACTGACAGCCTGTCAAATTTCAGGACCAAAACAAACCATTGTGTAAAATAACTTAAATTGTTGAAGTCTAGTACCCTGTATAGCCCTTCATCACACCACATATCATTCATGCATTCATCTTTCCTGTTCTTTGACCTGTGCCATCTATTCTTTACTGGTATAGCTAAGCAGCCAGGGAAGAATATGTGTTTGCTGGTTGTACTTTTTCCACAGTGGCGCATAAAGAATTTTAAATATGATCAGCGCCATGGAGACCAAATTTATGAAGGTGATTCAATTTGTTTCTTATTGACACTTGCGTTCCCCCCAGCAAGAATCCTTCCTTTTTATCGATCCAGTGTTTGTTTATGTCCCTTTGGGGTCACAGAATTTTGAAAGATATTGGTTGTCTGTGACCCTTAGCTGAAAAGCCAATGTCATCACTTCTTTTGTGTCTTGTTTAACACAAATGACAGGAGACAAGCAGCACTGACCTTGCAAATAGAATGCAAAATGTCCCATGCATGCCCAAACCAGACCTGCTGTGTAGTGGTCATTTTACCCCTGGCTCAGTATGCATATCATTTAACTGATTTAACTGCTTACATTTGCATTTATTTATTTGGCTGACTATTTTATTCAAAGCAAATTGCAGTGAATTGAAGGTAAACATTAAGTTCAGCCAAACTCATAAGCATGGCTTTACTTGTGCCATGTTCTATGACTTCAGCTAAAGGTTCACAAAACAAAAATGTATAATGTTAAAAAAATTTTTTTTTTTTTTTTTTTTGGACTTGCCTTTTTTTATCTGGTAGATATCATACAGACTTATAGGGCTGGGCTTAAACTTTTAAAAATCATTTTTGTTGAAGCTAAAAATTAAATAATTTATAAATATTAGATGAAAGACTTGAAAAAATGGTGCATACTACGATTTATAATAGTCCTTTAGAACTGTTGCTTGTCATACTACAAACATGATCCATGTTGTTAAGCCATGTCAAAATGTAGGATCTCATCTGTCATTAATGTCAGACTGTACGGCAGTCAAGATGTTTTTGTTACATGCGGAACAAAAACAAAAACAATCTCTAACGTTAAATTTGATCATGGCTTCTCTTGAAAATCAAACTGGAAGCAAGCAATGTGTGGAGCGGATCGTACAGTGTGAACCTGGCTTAAATAGAAATTAGAATAAAAAAAATAATAAACATGACAATGACCATAACAAAATTGCTAAAACTTAATATTTTGAATGATCTTTTATTCTATTTTAATAAATATTGTACTAGTAAATTAATAATACTAAAATTACACCGATCCAATTTACTGGAGTTATTTCGATTCTAATTTTATTTTATTTTAATTAGATCTGATGCCAATTAATTTGGGTATATTTCAAGGGCCGTATTCACAAAACGTTTTAAGACTAAAAGTAGCTCCTAACTTGCCGATTTAGGAGAAACTCTCCTTTTGCTCTAAGAGTATTTCACAAAGCTTTTTAGCACTAAAACTAGCTCCTAAATCTGTGAAACGTTAGGAGTAGTCAAGAGGACTCCTAGGTCACTAAGACCAAATCACAAACAATCCTAATCCACCCAAAGACACTGTACACCATGAGGCAATAGCGATAGAGCCTTAGGTGCTGAACTTTTTCTAAATAAATGCAATGCATATTTTGATTTATAGATTTAAATCTACAATAAGGCGGCAAAAATAAATCTTTAATAAATAAATAAACAATGTCCGATTACCTGTGGCAGTTGTTTTCACAAGGATATGACAATGTTGATATGTTTGGTTTTGGCGGAATAGATCTAATGCTGCAGAGCAAGTACAGGACTTGCTACTGCCATTACACGACACACTGCTGTGAGCAAGTAAGACCGCTCTACAATGTAGCATGCATGAATTACCTGTAGCAGCTCTATACAGGTGGAGCTAGGGAAGGTGGAGGGTTTCTGAAAGCATACTGCACTTCTAGCAAAAGCGTCAGTATCAAGTATTTGATAAGGCTGAGCAGCGAGCTCATTGGTTCCTGCTGTATCAGTAGCCAATCAGCTGTGACCTATAGTGAATTACGTGGTTGCAAGCAGACTGAGTTAAGAACCTATCACACTGCGCCATCTAGAGTTTCACGACATACACTTGACTTTAGATATACAAAGACGGTGTACTCATATTACTATGAATGGGAGAAAGTGCAATGCGCAATATGTTGGAATAGTTCCGTCTTCTAAATAAAAGAGCCAGTCGCTAATTGGTAAAGTCATTGCATTACTGCAGCTGCTGTTAGAAGCTTCGGTTGATATAGAAACCATCAGTGTCCTGAGACACACACTTAGTTGGACCAGTCTGAAATATAAGCTTTTTTAATGCTATTTGAGCATAAGAAACAACATGTATTGTTGTCAGATGTTGTCAGCTTTTCATTTCAAATATGAAATTTGATTGTAAGCTTGGTGAACAGCTTTGGAGAAATTGATGTTTCCCCATTCAGAGAGAAAGGAGTTGTACTTGCATGACTGAAATACCTGCCCGAGAGGCATTTCATCATCGAGTGAGATGATGCCTTAAAGGGACTTTGGACTGCTTTAAACCAGCATCTCATCTTTTTGAAATAATCATTAAAAAAACAGCTAATAAATGACTCGTTTTTTTTTTCGTTTTTTTTTTTTTTCATTATGAAAATATTCACTAAATATTCACTTTATTAAAACGTCAAGTTTTTCCTTATAATTCAAGAATTATCCATGAACATCAGAATAAAATGACTAGCATTAGCTGTGCGCTTAAATTATAGAAGAGATGAGAGGTGCTTGCTGCCTATTAACCTCAGTACTTACTTCGCCCCACGGTTACTATCACAGAATACTCAATGGGATAACAGGTACAACCATTATTTTGTAAAACAAGGCAGCTCTTTATACTGAGCAAAATACTGTTTTTCAAAATCATGCCCTGAGAACAACAAGACATGCCATGACTTGTACCTTGTACATTTTTTCAGTTGGGAAATGTCCTTGGATTGTTTTATTGAGTTACGTAGCATGTCATGGCTAAGGACTGGAAGTTCAAGACAGTCTAGGTTTGCCCTTGTTCAATGTTTTTCTGTTCTGTGCTGCCCAGTCATACTTATTTCCAGGTAAACAATATTTTTTTGTGCATAATTTTTAATTTATTTGAGTGTTGCTATTTTGTACACTTCTTTAAGGTGGTGCACACGTACGACCTTCATCCTCAAATTACATTTGTCCTTAAGCAGATTGTAACAGACCCTGAACGATTTCGTAGGGGATAAAACCAACTCAATGAGACATTCAGCATCTGAATGGCTAAAACTGGTTCTGGTCCTGTTAAGATGTATGCATAGCATGCATCGACCTTAAGCAATATCAAGTTTTCATCCTTGTCAGTATGAGTTCAGTGTGAGAGAATTGTTCTCTCTCTTGATTTAATGGTGCCAGCATGTTGTCAAGAAAGGGTATCAGGATGTCTAGCGAGAAGCAATCTGCAAGATAATTGCCCTGGTGGGGAGTCTTACAACACTCAATATGGTAAACTGCCTCCTTCATGTCAGCCAGAATCACATGCACAATGCTAAATCAGTATATTTATTAATGTTTTAAACCAAAACCTATTATCTGTATTAAGCATTTGTCGTTGTTATAGACCAGCCGTATCAGAGAGGATGGTAAATCGTAATGAAAAATAAAATTAGGAGGAAGGCAATCACGATAAAGTCACACAAACCGAGGCACATGTGAATTATTCCTCAGAATAACTCTAAGGAGAGTTCTTATTAATTAAGATTTAATCTAACCCCAAAAAGACACTTTGAAAAGAAAATATATTGAATATGAAAAAGGGATTTGAATGATATCTATGGGATGCTGTACGTTCCGACACTCTAATGTGACCCTCTCATGTGTTTTCACTCATCTGCTGATCAAAATAACTGTATAGTTATAGGATGTTACATTTTCTTAATTCTACTCTAATAATTTTAATGTAATGAATTAAAGAGGAGGTTTGCCCTGAATTCAGAACTTTACATTCAGAAATTACATTCAGGTGCTTAATGTAATTTTTTTTTTTTTTTTACTGTAATAAAAGCATAAAAATAACATAATACGTTCCATGTCGGAATGTCTGTCTTTGTTTTGGTCTGTATTATCCTGTCCATTTGGCAAAAAATTGTAGCCATGTATTGAAGCCATGGAAGCCAGGAAACAAACTGAGTCAGAGACTGCAGATTCTACCGGACTAAAAAGCCTCAGCATCCATCTAAAAAGCTCTATGACCAGAGGCATATTAAAGGGGACCTATTATGCCCCTTTTAACAAGATAACATAAGGTAACATAGGTCTCTGGTGACCCCAGAATGTGTCTTCGAAGTTTCAGCTCAAAATACCCTACAGATTATTTATTATAACTTGTCAAATTTGCCCCCATTTGGATGTGAGCAAAAACACACTGTTTTTGTGTGTGTCCCTTTAAAAGCAAATGAGCTGCCGTTTTCCAAAAGGTTTAACAGCTCGCACTTTAGTTGCTCAACAACAACAAAACTGGTGAATCTCACGCAGCCAAAATGATGATCATCAGTAGCTGTGTTCAGCTTACATTGTTCAAACTGGAGTCGGACACTGATGGAGAGACTCAGGAAGAAATGACAACTTTTAGAATGCAACTGGACGTTTCTGAAAGCTGTGGAGTTGAATCAACTCATTGACTAGCATATGCCATCATGTTAATGTTTTGTGCAAATCCAGCATTGAATTGACCCTCGTTTGTGAAGCAGTCTGGCGTAAAATGACGGCTTGGCAACAACACTCTATTACAACAACTCTTTATCTTCTCTAAAGCAGCCCAACATGTCCTCCCCCTGTTGTTGCATGTTCTCGGGGACAGGGTTTATGGAAATTTTAGGTTTTGTAATGTAACCCGGGAAGAGGCTCGTTGTAGTCCTTGCCAGCCGTTTGTTGTAGTCCTTAAAAAGCGATTTCTATAAAAGAAAATATCTCCCTTTGCATTGAACTTTAAGTGGTGTCACTTTGCAGATGTTGTTTATGCTCAAACAGCAACATTACACACTAACTAAAGTTAAAAAAGTGAAATCACACTCCCCGGGACCCCTTCAAAATACAGATAAATCAACTAAATAAACTCACAGTGTAAGGCTCGTCACATTCTATTGTCAATTGCGCTTGTTCCTGTTGCCTGTCCTCAAACTAACACAATTAACCTTTGACAGCATTAGCCATACTTTTTGCCATAAAATAAAATCAAACATGAAAAGAGTTTAATATAATTAATTTGAGTGATGGGTCTTCTGACCAAATGGCAGCCGGTTGTTTCAACGCACAGCAGATCTAGTCTTACAGAGATCCAGTCCTCTTAAAACCCACACTAAAGAGTCCCTCGCGTCAAATATGAACCAGTACACCATGATAATGAGGAGCATCACCCCATGTCCTCAGACATATGACTACTTCCAAGGATTTACGTCTGTGCCAGCAGACCATGTTGATTAAGAATGTTAGCCCTCATCCAAGAAGAGCCCTAAAGCAGCTCTCAAAACGCCAACATGTCTTGTTTTTTCTAAGAGAAACTGGTGCCAGCATATGATAGAATCTGTCATGAATCATATGCTGGATTTATATACTGCAAGCTGAGTGCATGTCTGAAGACCTTAAGACTAATGAGTGAATATATCTGTCCATTGAGACAGACAGTGAGAGACTTACTGGAGAGATATTATCTGGATAATAAGGACATTTGGGCAACTCCCTTTGACAGCAGCGTGATGAACCACTCAATGTGCTTTCACTCCGGTCTAACACAAACTTGTTATAGTTTTGAGATGAATAAATTAAGTGGACATATGTAGAGTAATTTTAAGATCAACCATGGAGTGAAACATCCATTATCATATGTGTAACAAGTTCATTTTTGAAATTCCATTCATCAAAACCCTACACTGTAAAAAAACAATAAGTAAAATTTACTTCATTTTTCTTTCACAAGTTTTTGCACGCAAGTAAATTTTAAATATGGAATTAAATAACTCTACTTAACTAAGATAAGTAAAATTAACAACAACAACAAAAAAAGTAATTTTAAGTCAGTAAAAGGTTGAGTAATTTCTACTTTTTTATTCTTGCCTGAACTAACTTTTTCATGTAAAAATTACATTTGTTTTTTCTGTAGTATTTACTTCACCATAAAATCATTTTTTACAGTGTGTGAAATGAGTTAACAATCACCATTTTCTTTTCTTTGTTGACATTTTTGTAAGGGGCTGGAACGGGACACATGAAGGGCTTCTATTAGTTTATGTCACAGCCCATTAAAACTGGACTTGACAGTTTGTTCTGTCTATGAAAGCAATGAAGACACTTTAAGTTAAAATAAATTCCAGCCACTACCTACACAACCGATCAATGGATGGGAAATTAAGTGCAAATGTTAATGTAACCAATGCTTTTTGGTTTTGTTCAGAAATTGTATTGGTCCAGTTCATAGTCCATGATCTGACCATCATGTTTTACTTGAAATGAGCAAGGAAAAGCAAAGTGTGACTTGTCAGGTATAATAAAATTTAATTGAAAAATAATTGAATTAACTGAATATTAAGGATATGAAGGAGCATGACATAAAAGAACTGGTTCACTGAAACAAACAGTTTGAAAGGAATGAGTTACCACCACTATTTCTTATTAATGCCAGTCATGACCAACCACAATGGTATGCGTGTGTCACATCAGTGTGTATTTGCAATTAGGAAAGAGATGCCGACTTCCTCTAGACATGCTGTTCAGTAACAAAATCTCTCGCTGGCATTAAGATGGAGCCTGGGCGTCTTCCTGACGAGCTTGGCATTTATACTTAATTAGGAAAACACTCTGGTCTGCTGAACCTTTAATTACACACCATTCATCCAGCTGCTGGATATGACCCAGACCAACCCTTTCCACACTCATCTGAAATTAGGCTTGTTTGGGGAGTGATACATCACTGCATATCGAACAAAGCAGTGATAACTGGCCGAAAATAAGTCTGTGTGACTCAGCTTTATCTGCAGCGAAGGTTAGAGTCCAGACATGAGCTCCCAAGCTGCTTCAAATATTGATTAGCACGTCCAGCTAATTAAATTACCATTAGTAGGCTACTATTATCAAGATAATATCGCTTCTCAAAGGAGCTATTAAACGCTTATACTACTCTTGACATTTCAAATGAATATAAGTTATCACATGATTCTTTGTTCTACTTTGTTGTACAAGCAGCAATGGCAAAGCTTAATTCAGTTTAAATCCCACAGATTAAAAACAGCCAGCGTATCACTCATGTACAATTTGGGGCTGGCCCAGCAAAGACACTCTGAATTTCACAATCTAGCATTAGATTACATCTAAGAAGCTACATATGAGCTAATTAGACATTGATTTCTCTGTTCTGCACAGGAAATATGGTGAATACAGACATGACATCAGTGCTTAAATTAATTTTCCCTTGATCAAATTTGTTTACAATACAGTGTATTAAAAGTAGCAGTATTTTTTCCAATTAAAAATATATATTTTTTTAATGTATGCTTGTCTGTTTTTGTAGTAATATACAAAATAATTTTGAATATATAAATAAAATGTATTTAATTATTTTTTAAATATTATTTCTTATTATTATTATCATTTACTATTAATATTATTAATTTTTTAAACTTTCAAAATAGTTTTGCAAAAAAATAGAATATTAAATCAAATGTTGCCTGTATAGTTATTGTTTCAGGTAAATTACAGTATACCGTTTTATTGGTTTTATTTGGTGTAAAACACTTGAGATCCTCATTGTTTTTATGCAAGATAAATACAAAGTTCTGTCATAAAAAAAACTCTAGATGGTGCAGGCTAATAGGTCCTTTGACTCAACATGCTGCTGCTCTACAATGTAGCATACATGAATTACCAGTAGCAGATCTATACAGGTGGAGCTGGGGAAGATGAAGGGTTACTGAAAGTGCCCTGCAACTGCTACAGCAAATGCTGACCAAGTATTTGAAGGTTGAGCAGCAAGCTTATTGGCTACTGATACAGCAGGAACCAATCAGCTGTGCCCTATAGAGAATGATGTGATTGCAAGCAGAGATAAGCACCTACCAGCCTGCACCATCTAGAGTTTCATGTCAGAACTTTGTATTAGAAAAATTATATATTAAGTATAGCCAAGTTACTTTTGTGAAAAAGTACAGTAGCAACTAGAGTTGTCAATAGTACCGACTTCGGTACATAGTCAGTACTGAAAAATTTAAAAAATGTGACGTTTTGAGCGCTGTTGAGCGGATTCGTAAACACCTCTGATTGGCCATTGTGTTCACGGCTCATCGGATATGGATGTGATTGGCTTCAATGATCAAACGTTGTAAATAGTGTCTATCACGGACCAGTCTACGCTCACGCTTTCAAACACTTCCGTGTGCTTTCAAACGCTGCCATGCGTTAATCATTGAAGCCAATCACAGACATATCTGATGAGCGCGTCAACACAATGGCCAATCAGAGGTGTTTATGAATCCGCTCAACAGCACTCAAAGCATCACATTTTTAAAAGTACCAACCCTAAGTTGGTACTTTTGACAACTCTAGTAGCAACAGTACTGTACACTACAAGCTGCAAAAAATAACTAGATTGAAATAGCTTTTTCAAAATAGTACTTTGAAATTACTAGTGGCATGTTAAGCAACCATCTTCCTGCTATGTAATGTAATTCTAGCCATTTAAATCCCCCAATGAGATACGTCAATGAGCCAGGCTTTTGACGTTTTTATTAAGTTTTTAACAGGATTATAAAATTCAACACATATGCACCAAACATTTTTCCACATGCACAGTTTTAGTATACAAGACAAAACGGTTACTTTTCAATATGAAAATGTCATGTTATATCTAAGTCATCTCATAGAGATTATTCACTAATACATCAGTATTAAATTCCCAGGGCCGTGTGCAGTAGAAAACGTCAGGTTATCAATGCTGTCCGACTCTAAAAATATATAGTCACTATTTACATCTGGCCAAGGTCGTCGTTTTTCATTTCAGATTACTTAGAAACATAATTGGATTGTAGCGATAAGATCTGTCATTAACAGCTCAGATTTTCATATCATATCAAAGTTTTGCCAAAGGGAAACCATGTGAAGAAATGAAAGTCACTCATTATACGGCGTACACAAAATTAGGCAAATTAGACTTCACAATTTTAAGAGTAACAAAGAAATCATTGCTATTAAACAACAATTATTGTTTCAGTGTTTATATGCATCATTAAGCAGATACTGTAACTGAGGGTTGATGGGGCACATTAGAACATAGTAGGAGAAAAACAGCAAATGAAAAAACTAACATGTTATCTGTAAAGAAGGTGTGATAAGCAGAGCTAATTGTTTAGATTACTGTAATACGAAATGCTTATAGTACATATCAAATATTTCATTTTCCTATGCTGAAAAAAAGAACAATGAATGCTATGTCTGAAATAATAGACAACCGTAATTCCAAAGAGATAAACTCAACTATAGAACTATAAAAAACACTTAAAGACCATAAAATAAATGTAAAACTGTTCATGACACTGGCTTTAAAATAAAAATAAAAAGTGATTGCAACCCACTTTACTTCTGTAATGTAACAGGGTAGAATTGTATGGAATCTATCCATCGGGGAAAACTTGGATCAAAAGCAATTTCATATAAAAAGTGTTGAAGAATAAGAGAACTTGGTGACATCAGTCGAAATGGAAAGTCGTTTGAGGGGCGGAGCCTATTTGAAATGTCACAATGAAACCAGAAATTCTTGAATGACTTAAATGCATACTGCCATTCAAACTTTTGGTGTCAGTAAGGTTTTTGATTTTTTTTTTTAAAGAAATACTTCTATTCAGCAAGGATGCATTACATTGATCAAAAGCGACAGCAAAACATTTACAATGTTACAAAAGACCTCTATTTCAATAAATGCTGTTCTTTTGAACTTTCTAATTCATCAAAAAAAAAAATCCTGACAAAAATATATCACACTTTCCACGAAAATATTAAGCAGCACAACTCTTTTCAACATAGATAATATCTTGACCACCAAATCGGCATATTAGAATGATTTCTGAAGGATCATGTGACATTGAAGACTGGAGTAATGATGCTGAAAATTCAGCCATCACAAGAATACTTTACATTTTTAAATATATTAAAATAATAAACAGTTATTTTAAATTGTAATAACATGTATTTTTGAATCCAAAAATGCAGCCTTGGTGATCATACAAGACTTCTTTCAAAAACATTATAAAATCTTACGACCCCAAACTTTTGAATGATAGTGTATGTCTGCATATCCTGAAATGTAGTTATTTTCTCCCTCCGCTGACACAGATATATCTAATTCTTCTTCAAGGAACTTTTCGTCATTTTCTCTGCATCTTTTTGCTAAAACTTAAGTCTATCTGAGCACTGAATGGGAGAAGAGGGCAAGGACATCTCAGACACTCAAAGCACAAACTCCACTGACATGGAGATGGCTGACAGGAACACCAACATCAGTCAATCAAGAGTCTGCATTGTGACAGAGCAGAAAAATCAATATCCCATTGACTGGGCCACTGCAGCCTAATCAAGGTGCCCAGACCTTTATGAAAGCTTGAAGGAGAACAGATAGGCTGTCCTGATTTGGACTCTGCAGCCTTTTTTTTTATTATTTTTTTTTTATCTGCCTCGCTAACTTTTTAACGTCTTCATGGGCTGTTCTGCACCTGTTCTGGAGTCTTGGACAGGAAGGCTGTGTCACCTTGGTTCACTACCTTGTGCTTTCTTCTGACTTTGAGAAGAACAAGTGCAAGTGCAAATTATGGACTCTACAGCCTGTTACTGCCACGACAGAGCCAGGAACATATTGTCCAGTGAAGGCACTATTCCTTGGCAGCGAACCTCTGCATTAAAAGGTCACCCCCGAAGTGCCTTGGCTTCTTGTCTCATTGAGGGTACAAATGAGAAATTCAGAATTCAAGGCGCATTACATGGGCATCAACATGAGATATGATCACCATATATTGGTAATGCAATATCATAATGTGACTTTTGAACAATAGTACAGGATCAGGAAGGAGAACCACCTTGGTAGGGACCTCCAGGGGCTATCAAACATTGTACTTCTTTGCAAGGCTTTCAAATATTTTTACATCCGCAAGGCCATTAGTGCTATAAAAATTTGATATGAGTCCCACTTCCAGCAGTGTTCCACATCTTGTCACTTAGTTTTTGACAACTTGTTTGGCAGTTTATGTGCCATTGCCAGTTTACTAACATGCACAGACAGGTACAGGTACAGGTAGACATGTATGAGTGCCTTTTTAAAAGCTTGCTTTTCAATATTCAATGCCGAATGTTAGGCTTTTTTGCAATTTGTTACAGTATATATAAAAGTGCCCCTATTATGCTTTTTTCAGATATTACCTTTCATGTATTGTGTAGCTGTTTGTGAATGTAAAGGGTCTCCAAAATTTCAAAGAAAAAGTGCAGGATAAATGGAGTTATTGTCTCCCAAAAGAGACCGCCTAAAGCGAGTCGTCAGTATTTCCAGTCTAAAGGTGCGTCCATGCCATGTTGTAATAACCATAATTACGAGATTTCAGCTTGTAAAAAGCATCCATGTTCTCACTGAGCTCGTAATTACAGCTTGTAAGATAGGAATTTTCTGAGAGTTCTTACTTGTACCACATGACCGCTGTACCATCTGACTGCTGCAGATTCATTTAGGCGTTGATAGCGTTGCCTTTGAAACGCATAACTCCCAGTTCGAGGACGTGAACAGCTCTGAATAGAATGCCACATGTTGCCATCTTGAGATTACTGTAATTACGGCATGCTGTGAATGCAGCAAAACTTCCTGCACAAACCTATGTAGGTTTGTAACAAATTTGCATAATCCCAGCCTATGGTCTTCATTGGCTGCCCATGAACAATGTCTACTTTGACGCGCCCTCAAACACTGTAATTGTAGCTGAGGCCTGGAAGAGTTGGGTGCAGTATAGGTCATAAACCCTGCCCTCTCGATGTAATCTAATGGAACGTGAGCCAAACTAAACAATCAAATTATACTTCAAATACATTGTTTTTCAAGGATGGTTTCTGCCATTTTCGGTAGTTTTTATCATACTGATGTAAAATAAAGTGTTTTTTTTTTTTTTTTTTTTTTTAAATAATATTGGTTTTAGTTAGTTATTTAATGCTATAAAAACAGGGGTGTGACATCATGATTGACAACTGAGATGATAGTGAGCGGAGTAGTCACTGAGGCACCAACAGACTTTTTTTCAGGATTTTCGGGAGGAGATTTGAGCTTTAACTTTAATTTCTATATTACCATAACTGTTCAAACACTACTGTGCAGAATCAAGCTCGCGCATACTCGGATTCCAAGATGTCAGCACCATATCGGGACATTGGAGGCTTCACTTTTCTACAATGGAAGAGGTGCGTAGTACATCTTTTTTTTACAGTCTGTGTTTCAGACACTGTAAGAAAAGAGGTGATGCTGCAATGTATATTATAAGAATTTTTTTTTTACCTTGGATGCATGTAAACCTATTTTGGAGACCTCCGAATCAAAACTAGCAAACTTAAAATAGTATAATAGGGGCACTTGAATGGGTTGCGAATATAATTATATAGTGGGGTGGCACTAGCAAAAGGAAACTAAAGTTTGAAACTGGTTCAGCTGGATGATGTATATGGAACAAATTCTCACAGCAAAAGTAAGCCTTAATTGTGCAAAGTGTCTAATGCTTAATGCATCAATAATTTAACTGTCATGAAGTGTCGAACAAAATGCTAATACCCATCAAAGAGACTGAGGGGGAACCTTTGGAGTCGATGGCACTGTAATCGGGGCAGGAAGGCGTCGCTCTTTTCTTAACTAATGGAGGATTCCCATTAGGACAAATCAATGCTCAGGCTTTGTTAACCCAGACCCAGAACTTAGTTACCACAAAGAAGTCACAAACGGCTCCAAAAATCTGCATTATATTAGAGCAACTTCCACCAACACTAATTTCTTAGCCCTTGTCCTCAACTGCAAAACTATTTTCATCTACTTTGGTGTGAACATGAATTTAAGGCATTGATTGTTCTTAAAGATCAGAGGAAAAGATGTCGCACACATTGGCACACTGCATAAAGAAGCGTATTATACAAAAAACAAAAGCATTTTGTGTTTTTTCTTTTCTTTCTGGTTTTAGAGTGCCAAAGAAACACATATTATATGCAAAAAATCATTTTCTTAAACTGTATTTGTCCTGTTATCCAATTATAAAAATATCTAAACACTGAAAACAAGAACATTTTAGTTGAATTTAGTAAAACAATAAGTATAATATAAGTTATTATATTACACAAGTAATATAATTATTATATATATATATATATATATATATATAAAATATGGTTATTAAAACAAGTCTTACTATTTTATGCAGTTTTTTCTCAAGTTAATTTATCTTTTTTAATGATGTTTAGATATTTTCACAGGGAAAAAACACACAAAAAAAAAAAAAAAAAAAAAAAAAAAATCCTCATCAAGAAAATGTTTTTTTGCAGTTTGCTCTAGATCATCCCAAAACCCATAATGACTCTCTTGCAGGGCTCTGCTATGTTTACTAATGATGAATTTCCCAAGATTCCCATGACATTTCAATATCCGGCTCTTGCATACATGTTGCCGGAGCTGGGGAATCCCATCAAGTCAGACCGTGATGGGAAACATAAGCCTTGTATGAGCAAAGAGCAGAAAGTATGTTTTTCTTGGTGCGGCTGGGTCTGGTGCTCATGGGAGGCGAACATCAGGAGGCACTGAGCGTCGACAGAGCGCAGATGAGGAGCGGAGAGAGAGAAAGTGTGCACAGCCTTCCCGCTCTGGATCCACGTGCACCCATGCCTGTAAGCAAACGCAAACACAGCCATTAAGAAACGCTATTTAACCTCCCAAAGGAGAGAAAGAGAGCATTGTGGTTTCAATTCTCAGACAGCTCCTTTCTGAATCAAAGAGCAATTGTATATAACGTCAGCTCTACTAAATTATTAGGTAATTTCCAAGAACAAAATATAGTCTGAAAATCTTAATACATTTTTTTTTTTTTTTTACAATATATATTAATGGTGGAATTCAATGGTTGAGCTTGTCAAATGAAATGAAACATGACATATCATAACATATCTAACCACAACAATAATAATATAAACGAAAAATAAAAATAAACGAGATTTGTGCCTCTAATGTTCATCACACCAATTCGTACTCTGTTTATGAGTTATTGAGGAAAGAATCATGTGATGAAAATGCTCGGGTTGAATCTGAAAGCAGATCTCTATAAGAAGGAGGAGGGAAGTAGAGCACATTTTGATTGCTGCCCATTTGAGGGAATTGGGGGTGATTCTCACTCATTTATATGCTGCTCGGGCTCCGCAGTGACAGAGATAGATAGTGGAGGAGTGTGTATTTCTTGAAAGGTCGGATTCTATGACACACTGAAAGACTGAAGCGAACAGAGCTAAATATTTAGGCATCCGAACTGACTGAATCCCCATTAAGAGCTTATCAATGCCAGCGGAAGACGAAATAAAAGACGGCAACAGGAAATGAGAGACTTACTGAGTTGGTGGATGTGGATAGGCTCGCTTCCTTCCCCCAAGCCCCCTTCACTGAGGGTCTTGATCTGAATGACGTAGTTGTCATTCGGATTGAGGGTCAACTCCACCGAGGTTTTGTTGGTGATGACGGAGTACATGTCGTTATTCCGGTGTCTTCTGTACAGCACCTGCGGATGATGGCACCCCAATCAATCAAAGTTTCATGCAGAATAATTAAAACTATGGCTGTTAATCATTTTATAATAATAAAATGAATTACATTACAAGTCCATCAATTAGATCTATTACAAATAGTCAAAAAAAAAAAAAAAAGCCCCTAAATGAATATAATTACACATTACATTATTGTGGCATTATAATAGACTCATAAAAGCGCTTATTATTATTTTAGTTTTTAAAATTAATTACACTGAATTAATGCATCAAATTGACAGCTCTAATAAAAAATAAAGCAGATTTTTTTTTTTTTTTTTAATTATCTGGATAAAATAATGCTTTCCCATGCAAAAGTCACAGCCACAAAGCTAGAATACTATGGTTACCAGGGTGTTGCTAGGTGTTGTTCTGAATGGTTGCCAGGGTATTCTGGTCCCCTGTTTGCCTCAGCAAGAAGCACTAATGATGTGACAACCATGAAAGGAGTTAAACATAGGTGATGCCCTGTTATTCTAGATAATGTTTACTGATGCTAATGGCTAGTGCTTTTCCCCTGAGCTTTATGACTGTTTTCCCTTGTGGGGAAATTAGCACTGTGAGAGCTGTTAATTGCATGCATGTGTAATTAAGAGAGAGGTGGAACGGGACATGAAATAGCATATGCTGTGCCCTTATCTATAAAAACACACAAACGAATGGTTTTTGGGCATGTAACTGCCATATCTTTGTAGCTAAATTACTGCACCCAACAACCCTTATTATGTATATCAATAGTATCAGATGCAAATATGCATTGCAGTTCTTGTTGTCATTGTTTGGCTCACAATGTAGCAATGGAGATGCCTGCATGCTAAATGGAAAACAATGAATTACCTCCAGTAAAACTCTCATAAAATATCCTAATGCATTTTTCCTGGTGCAAGGAAATAATGTCACTCACTATGTATCCGGTGACCTCAGATTCAGTTTCGAGAGCAATGACGGGATCCCACTGAAGCACAAGCTGAGAGCCAATCAGATTCCACTCTACATTCTGAGGAGGCTGTCCAGGTGCTGAGGTTTGTGTGTGTATGTGTGAAAGATATGGACAGAAGAAGAAAGAAAAGGTTCACAATGTGCAATCAATTGTGTTATTACATTCAATTACATAAAAATGTTTGACAAGCAGCAAGGGAAGTTATTTCAGCCCAAATCCATTGCTAAATTAAAACTGTTTCTTTCATTTGATTCTTGGAAACTGTGATATATTTCAACTATATCAACTATATCAAACTATAGAGGCTTAAAACTTTTCTTTTTCTATTTTATGTTTTTTTCTTATTGTCTACTACTGGTTTTAATTTAGCTTCCAATTTTTGTGGGAGATGTTCAACCCTTTGGGTCAATTTCTGCTGCTTTTAAATGATTTATAAATAAACAACTTGACTACTACAAAAATAGATGGTTGAAAACTCCTTCAGTTGGGAAAAAAACACCTTCAAGTCATGTCACAGCAGTTTCTGTGAACGGTTTCAACAACAACAAAAAATAAATTTACAAGCAATGTGTAGACTTAGTGATCTGTCCAAAAGTTATACGTTCTGAATATTTCACAGGCATAACTCACAACACAATTCTGCTAGTTTATCTACTACTCGGTGCCTCAAGCAAAAATGTGTTTGACAACTTTGAAAGATTTGATGATCCTTAAAAAATAAATGTTAAGGAAGTTTATTCCTACAGCAGAGCAAATAAATAAAAAGGTAATTGTGAGAAGTGTAAAAAAGGGGGACCTATCATGCCTCTATTCAAAGTCTTGATTTTGTTTTTGGGGTCTGCTAGAATAGGTTTTCATGCTTAAACGGTCAAAAAACACCTTATTTTTCACATATTTTACATTGTTGCAGCACCTCTCTTCCCAGTAATGCTCTATTTAGTTCCATTCTCTATGAAGCCCCTGCTTCCAAAAAGTGCAATGTGCTCTGACTGGTTGGCTAGACTGGTTGGCTTTGAGCGTGTTTCGGAAATGTCATGCCCTTACCATATGCCTTTGGTGGGAATTATTTAAATGAGTAATATTAAAATGTATATATTTCTGAAAGAAAACTCAAAACTACAATTCAGGCGTTTCAGGGAGTTCAGAAAGAACAGAGGCTTTCGCACCGAATAGTTCTAGGAACTCAGTTATAGGAACTAGCCACTGCTTTTTAAAAATGCCTGGTGCCGGTGTTTGTCATGCATTTGACCAATTAACCTACACTTACGTCACTGATAGTTCCTATAGTGCTGGTTTAGACCCAAGTCTAAACGTAGTCTGAGTAGGAGCTTATTTAGTTCCCACACAAGGAGTTCCTACTAAAATCATTCCTAGTTCCTGCAGTGCAAACACGGCAAAATCCCGGTAATTCAGCCAATAGTTCTAGGAACTGTGAAAAGGTTCCTCCGGTGTGAAAGCCCCTAATAACTCCCTTCGGAGTGGACTTTGCAGACCTTTTTCATGCTCAAATAGCAAAATTATACACTAAAGAAATTTAAAAATGTAAAAAAGCATAATAGGACCCCTTTAAAAAAAAGAAATACATTCACAACTGTGAGATAAAAAAGTCGGAATTTATTTATTTTTATTCTGACATTCAAATGGGCTTCTACTAAGCCTCCCAACAGGAAACATTTTAACATATTGTGGATGATTACATTACATCTTCCAATTTAAAACACATACATCGAACAAATGTCTAAACATTTTTGAGATGAACAGAGTACTCACGTGGTTTTTTGGTGGTAACATTGACAGGTACAGACTGGGGGCCAGTTCCTGCAGTATTGAAGGCAGACACCGCTAGGTAATACGGAGTGTTCCCCTGGAGGCCGCTGACATTCACTGCTGTGTAGTTTCCAGTGATCCGCACTTTACCCACTGTATCCGGCTTGGTGTCATCTTCCCAGTACACCACCTGTTCGCCAGTACACACAACAAGGGCATTTTATATATCCTTGACTATGATTTTACATGTAAACAACTCTCTGCCAATACAGTTGCTCACTCTTGCAGTCTACTGTGACCCTAAAAATGCAGAGTTTTTGGCATGTTCATTTAACTCAAATGATTGCTACCTTATAAATTTAAATATGTTAATTGGGTTAACAATGTTAAATATCAGGAAAATATACATGCCAAGATTTTTTTAATCAGCTGCCAAAAGAAGGTGAGACATATGCATAAAATTCATTACAGTCATTACACTCGGCATGAGATTTCTAATGAGTCTTTGAACCTGACATGGATTTATGAGATTTTGTGATATTTGACTTCATTTTCACCATTCACTTCATTCATCTGATCATTTGTGTCTTTTCTGCAGCTTGCAAGCTTGAGAACATATCTCTGGCAGTCTGGAAATATGATATTTTTGTACAATTGTATGGAGATTCTCATGAGGATATGAAATTTCAATTAACTTTTAGCTGTGTGCTAGGTGAAAAACAATTAGATAGCGGAAATGAAATAATCAATTATTAACCTTGAGTCATATGTAATATCAATATTGAGGCATTAAGTATTTGATTAGATAATAATGAGATTCACCTAAGGGAGGAATATTTCTAAATTATTTCTTTTCTACTTTTTGCACTCTGAAAGTGTATTTGCAGGATGTTACACATACAGCAGGGTTGTGCGTCATTCAGACTTAAATTGAGAATTCAGTTATTCATTCCAATTCAGTTCCTAAATTTGAACTGAGGCAGCAAACAGGTTGCAGAATTTAAATTCAAAATTGAATGCAAGGAAGTATAACTAAACAAATTCAATGAAAGTCATTTACCTGCATTTTTCTAACTGATAGACAGACTTTTGAATGTATAGACATTTTTGTTTACACTACTGTTCAAAAGTTGGGAGTCGGTAAGATTTTTAAATATATTTGAAAGATTCTCACCAATTTATTTGATTAAAAATACAGTAAAAAAGTAATATTGTGAAATATTATTACAATTTAAAATAACTTTTCTATTTTTAAATATTTTAAAATGTAATGTATTCCATGATGGAGCAAAATTTTCAACATCATTACATCACATCACATCATTCTGATATGATGATATGGTTCTCAAGAAATAGTTCTTATTATTATCAATGTTGAAAACCATTGTGCTACTTAATATGTTTATGGTAACCATTTTTCATGATTCTTTAATGAGCATTGTTTAAAAGAACAGTATTTGAAATATAAATTGTTTTGTAACAAAGTAAAAGTAAAAGACCAATTCAGTGCACTCTTGCTTAAAATAGATCATTTCTTTAAAATAAAACTGACCCTAAACTTTGGAATGGTGGAGTATATGGGTCATTGACAAATAAAGTTACAAAAAAAGCATTTTTTAAAAAAATCTTCAAAACTGCTATAATGCATATTTGAGACATGAACAATGTGTTTAAACAAGTTTCAGTTGTTAAATAACATTTCAAAATATTTAAATTATTATTATTATTATTATTATTTTTTTTTTTTGACTTTTTATGTCAGGCGGTACAACCAAATAGTTGTATGTATATACTGTAGTTATATCAACTGACATGGAAAGTGATAAAATATACAAAAAATGAATTCAAACTAAATAGTTTTTTTTTTTTTTTTTTTTTAGAATAAAGTGATATATGTTATGAATTTATCAAAATATTTTAAAAGGAAATAATGCACTTGAACACAATAATATGCATGTCATGTCATTGACCCATATTTTTCTTATATTTTTGTAGATCAAGGAAGAACAACATTTCCCAGAATGCATTACCTGTGTTGAATTATTTCGATTTGTATTCAAAGTAAATTCCTATTTCTGTTATTCCAAATGTAATTCCAATTCATCTTCCTGTGGGTGTGACTGAAATGTATAAAAGTCATGAATTGAAAAGTAGCATTAAATTAGAAAAATGCAAAATAGATGCATTTGCATTAGTGGTCTTGAAGCTCACTGTTTGGTTTTGTGCAAGAGGAAATGCAGTGATGGTTTAAACAGAAATTTTCCATTTCAAATACTGCAGGTGCTTCAAAGGACTGTGAGCACATATAAATGGTATATACGGCATACAGTGCAGTTCCTTGATCCATGCTGCTTTGATTTGGTCTTTCAGTCCTCGCTAACCAAAGACGAGACAAAAATAAAACCTAAAAAAGTTTTCTTTTTTTCCCCTCATCTAGAATCCTGTGACATGATAGTTCTATTCTTTCCAGACAATATGGCAGCTACCATGGCAACGTGGCGGTTTTGTGCCTCAGGGCAGGGGTGACAGAGATGGAGAGAGTGGCTTGTGAGAAAGCGAGACTCTCTTTGCATTCTTGAAAGGCCAGTGGAGAGCTTTCATCCAGCTTCTGAGAGACGCAGACATTTAACAAAGCAGCAGCGCTGTCTAAACACTGGCATTCTCGATGTTTGAGGTGGCATGGGAGAGGTGAGAAGCACTTTTAATAATTGCTTGAGATCCGGATTGCATTATTAAAGAGGAAACATGACATTCAACTCAGCGAACGGCAAGACAATGTAAATCAAACCTCATATCCGAGAACTCTTTCAGGGGTGGACGGAATCGGCTCCCAGGTAACTTCGATGTCGGCCGCCGACAGACTTTTTGCTGACACTCTCTCTGGTGCAACGCTCGGCACTGCGAAGGAACAGAGAAATGTTGAGGCTCTTATTCAAAAGGCTTTACACAGCCAACAAGGTAAAATTGGATTAAGTCAGAGAATGAAGCCCCGGTCTCACCTGAGAGGGGCCCTACTTCATTTTAATGGGAAATGTGACTGACAGAGAAGGAGACAATCTGCTGGGAAAATTCAATTAACACTCTAGCACATGAATAGGCCTGTAAGTGTCTAGCAGGATTTGTTGTAACCTATAGCAGCAATAACTAATATAAGGTTGTCATTCGCAGCTTGAACGAGGGAGGAGGGACGAAAGCTGTCTCAATCAACTTATTCCATCATTCTCATTCAAGGTCACACCTGTATGCGCGAAGGGAGGGAACCGAGAGTGTCTGAGAACGTGAAGGGACTACTGCCGAGTTGGAATGTGTTCCTAATATTTTAGCTCCACAGGCCCACACAATGTATCGCTGACTGGCCTATATTACTATTTCCGGGTGATTAAGCCAGTATTGAAAACAGATAACATCAGCGCATAGGCTATGAGGCTGATACGTAGGATTAGCAATTTTGGCTAATTGTACTATTTTGCTATTATTTTTTATAATAAATATTACTATTTTCAATTTTAATAATGGTAAAATTAATGTAGCACACTTCCTCCCTTAATATTTTTCATAAATACTTTTTGTTATTCTGTTTACACAGTGTGTATAAACAACCAGCCTATAATGGTAAAAATCCACCTGCTTCTTTTTTATAATCCCCATAAATCATAAACAGTCTCTTCAAATGAGCCATTCCAGCTTGATGACTGGCCCCGTCCATGACCGGTGATGATCTGAGCTAAGCTCCTCCCCCGAGTGAGCTGTACACAGTCTGCCATGTTTATCTCCTCACCAGAGCATTTAACATCAGCATTCAAGTTATTTAATCTAGAGCAGTGAATGATTTTTTGTTTTCTTTTTGTTGTTTGGTTCATATTAACAGCATATACAGCAGCATATACGCTGCTGCCTGTTGTCACTTTAATACACAGATCTACTGTAATATCAAATGCGTTTCTTTCCCTGCTGTTTAAGCTCACAGACATAACCAGCAGTGTTTGTGAACTTTGTGTGTTTTTGACATAACCTTGTGAGAAATCAGACAGCGCCATCTGACAGCTTTCTGTGCATGTGCTTCGGATGTGTGTGCTCAGAAAACCATATATCAGAAGTTTAAACTGTTTAAGCGCATGCAGATAATTAACGTTCAGGATGACAAAGGATGTCACATAAGCATGGCCGTGATAAAGATGATAATCAAAAAAGCAGAGTATCCGAGGCACAAGTTGTACAGGCTCCGCCCTCTTCTGGAAAGCGGGGTGGGGAACAGCAGCTTATTTGCATTTAATGATGTTTTATTAACAAAGTTCGGGAGGAGCAGGCTCAGATAATTAACCTAATTAGCACAGGTGGAGAGCATTCAGTTAATCAACTCAACCAGTGTCAAGAGGTATAAATTCAGCAGACTTGCCTCTGTTCATCTGAGAGTTTATCAGCATCCCTCCACCACCCCATCTCCTCACTTCTAGTTCTATCTACTTTTACCACACCGGGGGAGTACTCTGTGTTCGGGCCAAAATTCTGAGCTCGGAGCCCTCTCCCCGGACAGCACGCCAAATACGCATAACTTTACTCTATTTAATTATATGGATATGTGAACTCGTGAAAAGACACATGCACAAAAACAGCATGTTTTTCCTTCCACTCAAAAATGGGCATTTACAACATGGTATAATAAATTATCTGTGGGGTATTTTGAGCTTAAACTTCACAGACACATTCTGGGGACACCTGAGACTAATATTAAATCTTGTAAAAAGGGGTATAATAGTACATTCCCTTTTAAGTACATTCTATGTAATGTGATAACTATTGTCTGTAAAAGAGGTTGGAAAAATAATAATTATAATATTTTATATGTTAAAATAATTATAATATTGGCTATCACATTGTTATCAGTCATAAATATAATATTAAGCAAACTTAAGTTATTACCAGTTGTTTTTATCACTTCAAATCTGTAAAAATATGGTTAAGAGTTGATGTACACAAATCCAGCTTTACCTTCCTCTGCGGAGAACACTGTTGCAATAGTGCTGAAAGGTCCTTCTCCACGGTTGTTGAAGGCTCCCACTTTGACATTGAATGGCGAGAATGGTGGAATGCTGTCATTGCGGAAAACGTAGCGGGTGACGCTGGGTGCCGAGATCACGGCGCGGGTCCAAGTGACCATGCCCACTGGCCGGAAAGCAATGATATAACCAAAACCTTCTCCGTTCTGCAACTCCTCTGGAACAGGCTTAGAGTGGAACACAAAACTATAGTGATATTAAAACAAATTGAGGTCAACACACCAACTGACCCACATGACAACAGGGCTTTATTAGCACTTAGTTTAAAGATCACTTTCTTTCTCAAGTCTTTTTTAATTATTATGCATGCAAGTTTCATGACCTCATATTAACAGGGAGACTACATGGAATATTTAAAGGACTTAACTTACCTGAAAAAAAGCGAAATGGTAAATAATAGTTTGGGGTTGGTAAGATTTTTAATGCTTTTGAAAGTCTTTTGTGTCTACCAAGACTAAATTTTGTTGATTAAAAATATCTGGGGCCGTATTCACAAAACATTTTATCTTACCACTAAGAGTTCTCCTAAATGGCAGTAAAAGTTCTTAGCTAAGAGTTTTCTCTTAAAACCTATTCACAAAGCTGCTGAGACCAACTTTTACTAAGGAATAGAGAGAAGTCTTAAGCTAAGAGTAAGGGCGGGGTTGACCTCGTTGCTATGGATTATGCCCACAATGATCGGCTGACGGGGAGGGGTCTCTGTCAGCGATTTAATCATAGAAATATTGTAGAATGAGGTATCATGTTGCCATATACAAATAAAGGTTTTAAAATAAAAATGTTGCCATATTCAATTAAAGGTTTTAAAATGTAGGCTAAGTGTTACTAATTAAACTAATATATGTTCAGCTAATTGTCCGCCTCTTACATGTTTTCATCTCGAGATGCAGAATTGAAGTGACAAATTATGTTTTATAAACAAACTTTTGGAGGAGCACATTCAAACAGTCTGTCTAATCAGCTTAAGTGGAGGTGTATATACACAGACGAGAGCCGACTCACATAGTTACCTCGACAGTTTTCTGTATCCCTCCGCCACCCCGTTTCTCACTCTCAGCTGGCTGGGGATGTACGAAGAGAACTCTGGACAGCACGCCAAATACGCTTTTTTTATGCTGTATATTTTTTTACTCTATTTGATCATTTGTAAGTGTGAACTAGTGAAAACAACTGCCACAGGTAATCAGGCATTTTTATTTATTTATTAAAGATTTATTTTTGGCATTTTATCATAGATTCAAATCTATAAATCAAAATATGTATGGTGTACAGTGTCTTTGGGTGGATTGCTGAGGCAGATTGGCAATCCACATCAATTTGTCCTCTTGATTACTCCTAACGTTTCATAGATTTAGGAGCTAGTTTTAGCGCCAAAATGCTTTGTGAAATACTCTTAGAGAAAAAATTTAGGAGTCCTAAAATTAGGACTGACACGCCCATTATTTTTAAGAGTTTCTCCTAAATCAGCAAGTTAGGAGCTACTTTTAGCCTTAAGATGTTTTGTGAATACGGCCCCTATTTTCTAGTTCAATATACTTTAAATGTATTCCTGTGATGACAAAGCTGAATTTTCAGAATCATTAAACCAGTCTTCAATGTCACATGATCCTTTGGCAATCATTCTAATATGCTGATTTGCTGATCAAGAAACATTTCTTATTATAAACAATGTTGAAAACAGTTGTGCTGCTTAATATTTTGTGGAAACTGATTCATTATTTTTATTTACTTGAAATGGAAATCTTTTTTAATATTATGAATTTATTACTGTCACTTTTGATCAGTTTAATGCATAAAAGTATTAATTTCTAAAAAAAAAAAAAAATCTTACTGACCCCAGATTTTTGAAAGTTAATGTACTTATTCAACAACATATCTAACTTCACTGGTTAATCAGCATTCCAAATGTGTTTTCAGGCAGGAACACACTAAGCCGACGGTCGGCCACAGTTTTAGTTTGTCGGCCGACTAAGTTTTCTCCGTGTGTTCTCGTCCTCGTCTGCTTTTTTCCAGCCGATTCGACATGTGGAATCGGCGTTGGAGCTCGTCGGTTCGTCGGGCCATCTGATCATTCTGATTGGCTGTTCAGCTACTGCCACCTGCTGGTACGGAAAGGCATTTCATCTTATGCAGGCGCAGAACGGATGTGCTACTTGGCCGTCGGGTGTCAAGCGTCGGTTTGGTGTGTCAGAGCAACTTTGGACCCAGACACTGCCGACATGAGCCAACCCCGCAGTCTGCTTTCGTCGCCATTAGTTCGTCGCCATCGGCTTGGTGTGTTCCTGCCTTTACTGTTTGTATCATTCCACTAATGCCGAAATTGCTATCGTGCTACTCCACTCACTATTGGACCAGGATAGTTACAGAATAGTATGCAAAAATGGCCCTCCGACATGTGTTAGTTAGTATTTAGGTTAGCTTAAATGCACTAAATCACTGCTACAGTTCACAAAAGACTTTGAAAGTCAAATACAGCAGCACATTTCTGCAGCATTTTTTATGCCCAACAGCAAAATAATGTCAGACTTTTCCCCTTCTGAACCCTTACTTCCTCCATGATGTATCTGAACTGAATGAAGCCTATTTGCAGGTGAAATAAACTTCAAAGAAACTCTCTGGCCCTGAGTTTACTTCCATTTGGAGGAGAAGTATTAAAGTCTGGAGTCCAGAGGCCAGGAGGGAGGGGTCTTGGTGCAGGCAACAATCATAAAATGGCTACATTTCATTCTACACAATTAAGCACCGGCATTTAGCCCAGGCTGGCCGAGGTAGCAGTAAAATTTGACAAATGACTTACCTCCCATGTTATCACTAACTCCGATTTGGTACCTCCTCCGCCTCCAACATCAGTGGGAGCTGTGTCAGGCACTGCGGGCAAAAACCCAAAGAAGAGATTAAAACGCTGCCGGCAGAGCTGTGATTGGGATTTTTCATTGAAAGTGTATTTATATTTTCATCACATAAATACTCTAAACTCATAGAGGTTCTACCTTCTTTAAACCATCCCTCAGAAATTTATGAATAAAAGAATGCATAGGTTTGAGTGTTGCATATGGAATAAAAGTGATGGATGTGACAGATGACGGGAGAATTGAGGATGTATGGTTTGCTCCATTGCTTTCAATTTCAGTGCCTGCCTGAAATAAGGCAAAGAGATCCTGGGGAGTCTCACACTAGCATACTTACTAGCATCTTCTGTTCTGATCTTGGTTGATGGGGGACTGGGCTCTCCCATCCCGACACTGTTACTGGCCAGCACTCTGAACTCATATTCCACCCAGGCATTTAAACCCACAACGGTTGCAGTCAAAGTGTTCCCATTGATCACCTCAGGAACTGAGGATAAGAACAACAGTAAAATACAATAGCAACTAACTGAAACAAAATAAGTTTAAGTTAAAGCACTAAAATGACATAACATTAAAACTGAAATAAAAAAACAAACAAAAAATATTATATATTTTTTAAAAATTTCAAACTAAATATATAAATATATTATATATATAAACTATATTATATATAAACTCTCTCTCTCTCTCTATATATATATATAGGTACTGGTCATATAATTAGAATATCATCAAAAAGTTGATTTATTTCACAAATTCCATTCAAAAAGTGAAACTTGTATATTATATTCATTCATTACACACAGACTAATATATTTCAAATGTTTATTTCTTTTAATTTTGTTGATTATAACTGACAACTAAGGAAAATCCCAAATTCAGTATCTCAGAAAATTAGAATATTGTGAAAAGGTTCAATACTGAAGACACCTGGTGCCACACTCTAATCAGCTAATTAACTCAAAACACCTGCAAAGGCCTTTAAATGGTCTCTCAGTCTAATTCTGTAGGTCACACAATCATGGAAAGACTGCTGACTTGACAGTTGTCCAAAAGACGACCATTGACACCTTGCACAAGGAGGGCAAGACACAAAAGGTCATTGCAAAAGAGGCTGGCTGTTCACAGAGCTCTGTGTCCAGGCACATTAATAGAGAGGCGAAGGGAAGGAAAAGATGTGGTAGAAAAAAGTGTACAAGCAATAGGGATAACCGCACCCTGGAGAGGATTGTGAAACAAAACCCATTTAAAAATGTGGGGGAGATTCACAAAGAGTGGACTGCAGCTGGAGTCAGTGCTTCAAGAACCACTACGCACAGACGTATGCAAGACATGGGTTTCAGCTGTCGCATTCCTTGAACTCTTGAACAACAGACAGCGTCAGAAGCGTCTCGCCTGGGCTAAAGACAAAAAGGACTGGACTGCTGCTGAGTGGTCCAAAGTTATGTTCTCTGATGAAAGTAAATTTTGCATTTCCTTTGGAAATCAGGGTCCCAGAGTCTGGAGGAAGAGAGGAGAGGTACACAATCCACGTTGCTTGAGGTCCAGTGTAAAGTTTCCACAGTCAGTGATGGTTTGGGGTGCCATGTCATCTGCTGGTGTTGGTCCACTGTGTTTTCTGAGGTCCAAGGTCAACGCATCCGTATACCAGGAAGTTTTAGAGCACTTCATGCTTCCTGCTGCTGACCAAATTTATGGAGATGCAGATTTCATTTTCCAACAGGACTTGGCACCTGCACACAGTGCCAAAGCTACCAGTACCTGGTTTAAGGACCATGGTATCCCTGTTCTTAATTGGCCAGCAAACTCACCTGACCTTAACCCCATAGAAAATCTATGGGGTATTGTGAAGAGGAAGATGTGATATGCCAGACTCAACAATGCAGAAGAGCTGAAGGCCACTATCAGAGCAACCTGGGCTCTTACAACACCTGAGCAGTGCCACAGACTGATCGACTCCATGCCACGCCACATTGCTGCAGTAATTCAGGCAAAAGGAGCCCCAACTAAGTATTGAGTGCTGTACATGCTTATACTTTTCAATTGGCCAAGATTTCTAAAAATCCTTTCTTTGTATTGGTCTTAAGTAATATTCTAATTTTCTGAGATACTGAATTCAAATCTTCAACTTCAAATAAATAATTAAAAAAAAGTTTTTAGTTTATTATTTCCATGTGCTGATCACTGAATCAAAAGCAGTTCACACACATAAACACAATGGCATGTGTCTGAGATAGGTAATGTACCTGTGTCGACAGCTTGCCAGCCGACAGTAAAGGGAGTCCTGCCCTGGATGACATATCCTGTAATGGGACTTCCGTTGTCCTGGCCTGGGCTCCAGGACAGCTGGGCTGTGCTGTCTGTGACCTCCTCCACCACAACCAAGTCTGGGGGGCTGGGGGGACCTGACCCAATCACATAGCCCATAAGGAATTGAATTAATTAAGAGCATTTGATTATACTCCACACCTGCTCACGTTACATTCAGCCCATGCATTGTGCATATTGATGACTTGGAAACTGCCTCACTCTGATAAGATGAGTGTGTGTTCATACAAGTGTGTGTTCTAAGGTGTTAGACATGGCAAGCGGTTTGTGCTTGTGCATGCTTGCATCAGTTTTAGCAAGGGCAACAAGTTGTGTGTATGTGTGTACGCTTGTATATGCGCAACTAAATGATTCACATTTCTGCTCTAAATAACTCTCTGCCATTTAAATGTTTTCTCTTCATTTGCACTGCATTCTGGGGCCCGTCGTGCTGCTTAGCCGATGTGTAAATGAGCCAATTAAAGACATCCTCTATGATAAACAGCTCCTCTCCAAACACCTGGGACAGAACCGTGATGTGTAATGACCATGAATACCATGAATACAAAAACGCAGAAGCGAAGACGAGGCCCTATAAAACATCCCAAGTGACACATTTAGCACTCTCTGAACTCTTGCTACATTAGCAGTGCCCTTTCATTGAAATACACACCTCGCAGGAAGCTCTTCACTGTGGAAGACTGTGGTAAATAAACTGTATATAACAATGGATGCAGAAGGCAAATATTGTGCATTGGACCGAAAACAATTTGTTCCTACCTTTAACGACTAATATTGCGTCAGCAGACAAGCTCTCGACATCTGTGTCAACAAGGCAAACGTATTTCCCACCGTGATTAAGCTGGATGTTTCTAATCATAAGATCACCGGAAAAGCTCTGTTGGAAAAGTGGAAACACGATATAAAGATTAGTGCTTTATTAATTAATCATGTTGTTACAGCACAAGACACCAAATCCACTCTCTACTGATAAACACTAGTTTCTTAAAGTGTGATGCCTTATCATTCATAACATATTTCATGAATCAAAACATAACCTCAAGCACTGTATTTTTATTGGCTCATGCCATTCAATTCTGGCACTATTTCCAAAAATGAGAAAAGGGGAGTTGTAAACAGGTAGTACAAATCAAACAGGATTCAACATAAATTATTTTATGATTCACACCAAAAGTAAATCAAGCATAAGATAAAATTGAACTTTATGGAAGCTTGTTTCCGCCACCAAATAAAGAAATAAAAAGGTAAAAAGGTGACTTTTTATCTCACAATAAAAACTTTTTGACTTTTTCTCGCAATTGCGAGTTTGCATCTCACAATTCTGACTTTTTTGTTATAAAGTCAGAATTGTGAGATATAAAGTTTCTCATGCAATTCTTACTTTATAACTCACAATTCTGACTTTATAACTCATAAATTTAAACACAATTGTGAGTTATAGTCAGAATTGCATGATATAAACTCGCAATTGCATCTTATAAATTCAGAATTACGAGACAAAGTTTATATCGCGCAATTCTGACTTTATAACTCACAATTCTGACTTTATAACTCGCAATTGTGAGTCATAATTGTGAGAAAAAAAGTCACAATTACTTTTTTTTCTTTTTATTTCATGGCAGAAACAAGCTTCCATAGAAATTGGCATTAGATTGATGTAATAAATAAACAAATAAATAAATAAATGCATGAGCCAAGTGTTCACACTAAAGTCAAACTGCAAAATCGTATTTACTCCCACATATGAAAGTGGCCCAGATCAGAATTGTAAATGTCATATTCAGTGATTTTTACTGTTTACACGGTCACCCAAAAAAACAGATCTGTGTCACACACATACAGTATTTGGGACACTTGCAACTGCAGTGTTATCATAGCTTGAGTAACACAGAGCCTGTTTTTAACAGCAATATGTGCTAGTATACCATTTTATTATGTAATTATTACCAAAATAGAGCTGAGGCAGGTGTACTGATCTCGCCTGTCATGCTATCTGCAGATTTCTGCATACTCAGACACTCATCCATCACTTTAAAATGGCTGCTGTGCTCTTGAGATACGTGTGGACCTAAATAAACAGTCTCAGTGACTAGCCTCCGGGATTCTCTCAGATCCAGCTCTCTCAGCCACACAGGAGCTCAGTAAAACACACAGACTGTGGCTAATTGGCAAGACGATACTAATTATTCCACAATTACATAAGCCAGGACCAGGTAAATGAACAAAGCACATGCAAAGTGAGAGTGAATATTGTTCCAGATAAGCATACGGCACATTAAAGTCACAAAGACTCTGCATTTCTGGTACAGACTTCATTTTTAATGAAGATGCAGCTAAGAATAAGACAGCACAGTGTGCGAAAAGAAGCAAATTAAATTAAGACTTAAAGTCTTTAATTAAAAGGGTTTTATGATTGAACGCTGTGGTTTTGATGAATTGACATAGACTTATGTCATAGACTCTAAAAATAAATAACTCCAAGATTGCAGACACAATTTATCTCTGTGTTTCTCCCTGGCTTTTAAATAAAGTATGCCCAGAAGTTCATAGAAGCTAAATCCTGCATATCACATTGATGTCTCTAGTGGTCTACCAGCCCCAAACCACAGACCACTACTCTACTGTAATAGTACATGAAAGTGTCTGATGCACTCATAACAGGACCAGCACTTATGTTTGACTGTGGTTTCCTCTCATTCAAGTTCAGTTCCTATGAAAAAAAAAAAAAATGCCTTAAACTCAATCAATATAAATAAGAGAGCCCATTCAATGGTTAGACTCCAAAATTTTAGGATTGGATGGGAAGACTGCAGAGCGGGTGATGTTTAATTATGGTAATGCACTCATCAGAGGCTGCTGAGACGGAAGGCGTAATCTTTGGGAGCAGAGAAAGTGTGAATCCGTGAAAGCCATATCTCATTATAACCCACATCTGCATATGTCAATGTCATTTGTAATTGCCCTTGAGAGAAACCCATGTATGAACTTTATGCAGCCACTATCACATGACAAAGGCAGGGACTGGCTGTGGGTTTGAGTGTCCCAAATCAAGATCATGATAATGGGCACAAAGGGTTGTGGGTGGGGAAAAAAAGAAAGATATTAAAACTTAATATTTTATTGGTATTTATTTTATAATAAATAATTTTAAGATTTAATAATTTATTTTTATAATATTTTTAAAAGAAATAAGAAATATATAATATAATATAATATAATCAACTTTTTCAGCTCAATTCAATTCAATTCAGTAAGTTATGATATGCTTA